>JANTPZ010090465.1:0-42047 GCA_025593235.1 Vachellia pachyceras | reverse complement strand
CTGTTCGTTTAATGGGTTTATTGAACAATTGTAAGGAGTGAAACTAAAATCTTTTCATAGGTGCATTCCTGGAAATATTTTACTTGGCTCACTTCTTCTGTTTTTGTGAAATACATTTTTCACTCTATTATCAAATGTTATTGTTTGGAGCAATTTATAGGAAATCCCACACCAGAGAAATGAAATTTGCAAATCAATTCATGGACGTGCTCATTGACATAAATCATTTGCATGCTCATGCAACCCCACGCTTTTCATTTGCCTCTTGCATTTGGCATTACATATCCTTTTTGTTATTTTTAAGGGAATGAAACGAGTTCTAGAGCTTCCCTTCTCTCTCCAGTTCTCTCCTCCTATCTGGTTCTTCCTTGTCCTTCCTTTGCTATCTCTTCCCTCCTAATCTTTCCCTTCTATCTCTTTCTTCTCGTTTTACAACAATTTTGGAATTAGAGCCAAGTTACTCGCTTCCCTCTAGTCATTAGTCTTTCTTTTTCTCAACTTCCAAACATGCCCTTTACTCAAATTCTAAAGTCGCCACTACCCCCACACGTTTTCAGTCCCAATAACCATTTCCTGTCATCACACCTCGACCACAATAGTCTTCATCGACCAAACCCAGTCCAGATCCCCAAGTTTCACTACCATCCGACTTGTCCCCATGCGACAATAATCTTCATCGACCAAATATGGCCCACTCTTGACGTCTGATCAACAAATGCCACCATTGGTGTGCTCCTTCAGACAAACACGGCACCCACCAAGCTCCATCACTGTAATCGACGTCACACGTTGGTACGCGCCACGGAAATTCTCTGCACGTGGAACCATGTGCCATAATCTCCTTTTTGTCCAGAACGTGGTTTCACAAAGTACTTGTTTGGTTTGTACGTTCAAATCACATTACACACAAGTTAATATAAAACTCTTCTCACGTTTATTTTATAATCTGTAAAATCACTCTCCTAATGAATTCCCAAACATGTACAAAGTGATTCCTCCACACGTTTTTTTCAATTCCTTGCCACTCAACAAGCGTTTTTTCCTTGTGTTCGGGCATCAGAACTATCCAATGGATTCAATTTATCACCATCACTCACAGGCTTTTTGTCGCATGGGCATCCATCATAGTACCAACCATACAATGTCTCAAGTTTTTGGATTGATACCTTAATAACAATTTCAGAAACCTAAACAACCACATAACGTGATGGTCAATTTAATCCAAACATTTTTTTCCTGTACATATCCTTACATTTGGACGAAATTTACCTTGTTTAGATTAGATATATATTATTTCATCCAATGGAATTCGTGTGGGAAACGTTAAGAGCGAGTCACTTGTAATATCTATTATCTAGCAGCTCAGTGGAGGAGGTATGAGAGAAACACAGGCTAATAGCAGGCATATCATTGAGGCTTTGAGAATAGGTGTGACATCGAATCATGAGACAGATAAAATATGGAGGCATCAATGAAAATTGAAGAACTATAGAGCATGAAAAACATAATAATATACCTTGAATAAAGTGGCTTTGGTTCCCAAAATCATGCACTCACAAATGCGAGTAGTTTATACTTTTACAGTGTAAACATACTTTTTTTTTTCCATTTTATCCAGAGCGTTCACATTATTTGAGGGATTCAAATTTTTTTGATACGCAAGAATCCTTTTGCAATTAGTATTTGGAGTATCACAGCTTTTCTTTGATTAAACGATTATTTCTACGTTTGTTGCAATGGATTGGACTTCCTTCCTAAATGCCAAATCATTAAGAATGTCGTCTATCTTGTTTTTGAATATTGTACAGTACCCCAAATAATATAGCAAGCATGATTATTTGGGTATTGATAACCCAAACCTTAGAATTCTTACACTTAAATCCCTGCTATTAAACGTCATTATTCATAGAATTAAGAATCCCTAATACAGTGTGATTGATAGATTACAATTTCAACATAGAAATAATACAAACATGATTGACATTAAATGTAGGGATAACAAGAAAATTGACTAATGGAAGAGTAATATATAATTTGTGTGCATGATGGTTCATTTATGTAGAGTAGGAGCGCTCAAGGAAGGTTTTTATGACACATTTTTTCATGAGTCGCATCGTGAATTGGGTATTACAGGTTTTCTTAGTTAAAGTTGATTGTAAGCGTTAGTGTAGGATTTGACCTAGACGGGGTGAATTGATCACTTTTTAAAATTAAAAACACAAGTGCAGAATTAAAAGCAATGTCACAGATAGAGAAACAGAGCAATGATGAACACGGGAGATTTATCCTGGTTCGATCCTTCTGACCTACGTCCAGTCCTTAGGGCTCCTCTGAGATTTCCAATCCACTATTCTGCAACAACTTAGGCTCACCTGGCCTTTACAACTGGGAATCACACTCCCCCTCACAACACGTATTAAAACATAGACACTCTGTTTTCCGGCTCAGTTTCAACCCAACAAACTCAAGGTCTCAGCCTTGAGTATCTCACAGGAATACATGAAAAAATTTACGGTTTAAACTCTCTTGAAAGACTAGATAATCAATCACTAAAGCTCATTGGAATTTATAAACAAAATGACAGAGACGGTGGTTGCACAGAGTAAATGCATGTTAATGCTTGTTCATCTCCTTCTCTATCTTGGATGCTTTTCATTTATAGTCGAAGCTTCATTCATTAATCATTACTCTGAATTCAAAGTCCGTTAGAGCGAGTCATGTATCTGTTACTCACAGCTGCCGCTTTCGTTGTTTTGCCATTAATGCTTCATTTAGTGCAGCTCAACTGTCGATGGCGGAGATGATATTAATGCTTTGTGTCGGAGACATTCTCAGTCAACCTATGCTTGTTTCAATGAGTAAGCTAAACTGCATTTATGAGAGCAGGTTAAATTCAAATGGGCTATGCACAAATAAGGAAAGATTCGGTAAAAGTAGGCTTAACTGTGTCAGAGATTATGTCATACAGAAGTAGAACTCGAGTTCTCAATTCTCAGAACTCGAGTGTTGAAACAGTCTTCATGGAAGAATTTTGAAGGCCATGAAGTAAAACTTCAAGTTTTCATGGGTAAGACTCGAGTTTTAGAAAACTTATAATGAGACTCGAGTTTTCAATGGAAGTTCTATAGTATAAAAACTTTTATCTAAAACTTGAGTTCTGGAAACAAGTTTTGTTTGAAGTTGAGAAACTTGAAATTTTTTTTTGATAAAGAAACTTGAGTTTTATAACATCAAAAAAACTTATCAGATGAAAAATCCTTCAAAACTTGAGTTTATACAAAATGGAACTCGAGTTTTGTAAAACTTTTGTTTGCAACTCGAGTTTGCATATCAAGTTCTTGAACTGGAAAACATTTGCAAGGTATAGAACTCTAGTTTTGAAAAATTAGAACTCGAGTTCTGTAAAACTTCAATATAAAACTTCAAGTTTTCAGTGCAAGTTTTGTTTACAGTTATGAAACTCGAGTTTTGGAAAAGTGGAACTCGAGTTTTACTGAGCCAGTTTTTTAAATGGAGTTAATGAAGCACGAAACTCAAGTTCTGTGAACCTGGAACTCGAGTTCTATAGGGCTATGGAAACTTGAATCCCAAACTCTGGTTTTGAAGCAAGTTTTATGCCTAAACGTTGTGGAACTCGAGTTTTGGAGATCAGGACTCGAATTTTTGAACTAATAGAAAAACTTCTTTTTCAAACTCAAGTTTTAACATCAAGTTTTTATCAAGACATAGAACTTGAGTTCTGAGATTACCAAACTCGAGTTTTAAAAACATTTTCACCAAATTTCAAAATAATTTCTAGTTTTAAAACATTTGAAACCTGCAACAACATAGAGTTTTGTTATCATCAAAACAAAGTATCAACAGTAAGAAATTTTATATGCTTCTTGTTCTTGAAAGAATAAAGTAATACAAGATGCATAAAAAATGTATATATGGACCCATGTAGATAAAATGTAAACTACATTTATGAATAATATATGCATCTATAGAATGATCATGTTAGTGTCAATAATCAACTTGCAACTTGAAGTTTGCAAATTTGTTCAAATTACATTTAGTGCATGTAATATCTGTATTTTACTGTGATTTGAAATAAAAGCTAAATTTGTTATGGGTTGAGTTAAGGTCCAGAGATATGTAGTACAAAAAAAGAGGAAGGTAATGGACCGGAAAGATTACGGTTAACCTAGCCCTAATGGATTGAATTCCATTAGATCTTTGCAGTTAAGTGTGCTTGCCTTAAAGATATGGAAGGATGGGTGACTTTCTGGGTAGGACTCAGATGCCAAAGGTAAAGGTGAAAATTGGAATTTTAAAGAGGCAAGGACAAGAATGGAATTTTGAAAGAAAAGTAAAGGCATTATAGTAAATAAGAAAAAGCATAAGGCCATTTTGGTCATTTAACCAAAGTCAACAGTTAAGATATCAAAAAAAATTTATAGAGGCTCAAAAGGTAGAGAAAAATTCATTAATTAAAATGAGAAGCATCAAATTTTGCTAATTCAGCCTAGATTGATGCCTAGAGAATTTTAAAGATAATTTAATTTTGGCATTTATAATTAATCAAAAATAATTATTTGAAGTACCAGGAGGCCTCAAATATCTGATTTTAAGGTAAGAAAAAATAGTTTGAAATCCTTAGTATTTTATAAAGCTGTTGCTCAGAATACGAGAAAGGCGATTTCTCGAATTGAAAGGAAAAAGAACCGGAAACCTTGAAAGTTGAGTTTTCTTTAAAAATTAATTAAAGATATTCCAGGAAGCAAATTGAGGAAAGAAAAGGGGTGAGAATATCAGTGAAAATTTTAGGGATTTTTGGTGTCCTAAAATCCAGTTGTTTAACGGTAAGCCGTTTTATCGGTATTGCGATAATATAAAGTAACTTTGTGGAAATTTAAAGTTTTAAAAGGTATTATTGTGATGATCATCTTGCCACTTGTATTAGGCATATTTGAAGATTAAAAGAGAGAAATAAATGTCCCTAAACAAGTGGTAAAATTTATTAGAACAAAGTTACTTTATTGGTATAAGTTATACCGGATCAAGGAAACCGGTTACCAATCTAGTTTGGTTTGTGTAACCAGATTTTTAGCCTAATTCAAACACAAAAGTGACAGCCAATAAAAGCTCAAAAGGTGTTAAAAGTGTTGGATAAATGATAGCCATTGGATTAAGGAAACTTTGCAAGATTTGATCTCAACCTTAGATCAAAATGACACCTCACTTAAGGCAATTAAAGATCAGTTTTTGCCTTCTCTCCAGCCATATTTTTCGTGAAAACACTCCCAAAATGAAGAGAGAAGAGGCAACCATGAAAGGGAAGAGGAAGAAGAAAAATTGCCAAGAACTTCAAGGTAAGTAGTCTTCACAAGCAACCTTATACATATTCTTGATCCTTGGAGCTTCCTCTACACTTCTATCGATTTAGATTTTTTATTTAAGCTCTCTTTTGGTGGCTGTTAAGTTATGGTTCATGAGAGGAAAAATAAGAAAGAGTGGAATTTAGAGAAAAAAGATTGGTGGTAAATCACTCCTTGCATGATATGAAGTTGATTGATATATATATATTGTGTTGTTTTGATGGTTGTATGAAATTTTGGAAAGCTCAATCCCTAGGGGAGGTGCTGTCTAATTTTTCATTTGATGAGGAAGATGTGTTATTGGATTAAATAATGCATAAACGATGGATTAGGAGTATGTCTACACTTCTATCGATTTAGATTTTTTATTTAAGCTCTCTTTTGGTGGCTGTTAAGTTATGGTTCATGAGAGGAAAAATAAGAAAGAGTGGGATTTAGAGAAAAAAGATTGGTGGTAAATCACTCCTTGCATGATATGAAGTTGATTGATATATATATATTGTGTTGTTTTGATGGTTGTATGAAATTTTGGAAAGCTCAATCCCTAGGGGAGGTGCTGTCTAATTTTTCATTTGATGAGGAAGATGTGTTATTGGATTAAATAATGCATAAACGATGGATTAGGAGTATGTTTATGCAAGTGAATGAAGTTGGAAGTTGAAAATCACCAGCTCGCTATTGTTCTGTTTTCAGTCAGTTTTCTTCATGGGAAGGAGTTGGATTTTTATGATTTTAATGCTTCCATTGAGTTCAAAATGAAAAATTGTGTAGGATACAAGTGGAAGTTTGATTTTGAAAGCATTAGAATCAAGTTTTACAAAATTAAGGGTTTTAAGGCTCTTAAGAATCAAGAAGAGTTTGAGCAAGTTGTAGCATGCTTTAGTGATTGATATTGGCTTGTGATTAATGCCAATTGTATTATGTAATATGTAGGAGGATATTACCAAGAGGAAAGTTCCAAAAGTGCAAAAAGGAAACCATTAAAGATTATGGAAAGTTAAGCCAACAAGGTAGCAAATTCTCTAACTTTTACATTTACATTGATATTGGTTGTTAATTGTGCTTATTCCATGTTGATGTTATATGATTGATGAATGAACATGCAAGTTCTTGTTTGATGATTAATGATGAGGATATGCCTTGGCAAAGTAATAATGTGAGAACTTGAGGTTAGTGTTGCATGTTAGTTTCCATGACTTTGATTTATTGCACAATTATGATATGCATGTTAATGTGTTAGATATATTTGCTATTGGGATTCCATGAATCTCATTCTTCCATAATAAAACCTTTTAGGGCCAAGTTCAAGAACAAGAGGAAGGGAAGAGTAAAGGTAATGTTATAGTTTGAATGGCAAGCCAAGTGTAATATGATTATGTGCACTTTTGAATTATTGTAGCTTAAAATCCTACACTATAAAGTATGAATGTGCCGTGTGGATGGACCAAGTATGAAATATTGTTATGTAATTTAATTAGATGAACAAAAGGGAAGAATTAAAGCATGCAAAAGAACCTAAAAAGGGTCCAAAGCCCTTATCAAAGAGCAAAGTTGAGGTAACAGTGAAAAATAGCAAATGAAGTCTAAATGATATGAAATTTTCCAGTTAAATACTAAGCATCCCAAGCTTTAACATGAGCCAAAGTTTACTGAATTTGGATGTGTAGATAAAAAGTTATGATTTTCCAAAGTTGAAGGAAAAATCTGGAAAATTGAAAAATGACCAAATGAACAGTTTATATTCACGCAGTAAAATATATTAATTGGTCAAGAAATTGAGCAATGAGATATTTTTCTCTTATATAATACTTCATAAGCTTTATTTAGAGACTTGAAACACTCTATTTTAATTTTTTTTAGAATTAGTTATGAATTTTCAAAGTTGACAAAAAAACTGGAATTACCAAGCGAACAGTACTTTTGCAAAGTTTTAAATTTCACTTGGTTAGCTAATCTGAAGCGTTGAATAGCCATAAATTGGTTCATAATTGATCTCTAACATAAAGTAAAGCAAGTTAAGGAAGATGTTACAGTGCATTGGTCCCTGATTATGTGACCAATATGATTTGTGTTGAAATTGTTAGTGACTGTTCCTTGAGTTTCAATGATTATATGCTTGGTAAAAGTATATTTATTGAACCCTCCCTGATGAACTAGATCAAAATTTATGAGAAAAATTCCCATTTTAGCATTAGGAAGCTTGAGTTTACATATTACATTAAATAAGCACATCATACCAACAAAATGTTATCAATTTTTCCACTATTATTGGCTTTCGGTCAAGAGGCAAATATTTTCCATCTCAAAATTTGAACGTGCAATATATGTTCTTTTAATTCGTCACAATGCATATAGAGGATAGGCAACTAAAGTTGAAAATAAATGTTGGAAAAATACTCATGTTTCTTGTTTGTTTCTATATGAAGCAAAATTATGTTTATAGAATGAACAAATGGATTCAGGAATACATGATTAGTTTGTCATTTAGATAAGTTTTCCCAACGCAAGGGGTAGATAATGAGTAGCTAGAAGAGAGAATACATATAATACATTTTCACAATCAAATCTAGATCCTCAAATATAATAGTATGAACAAAAAATTCATTAAATATTGCATTTATAATATATTGCAAAATATTTGTCAAATGCAATTACTAATCTAGATGAGTGATGTGCCTTATCGTGGGGCAATCAAATAAAAAATAAGCTAAATGTAATATAGTAACATTAACCTAGATCGATTTCTACGTGGAATTTATATTTAATTCCTAAGTACTTTAATATAAAAAATTAACCAAGAATAATCAAATGTGATTTTACTATATAATTAAACTAAATGAATGCACTTAAATTCTATAAAATAGATGTCCTAGGTGATTGAATCCACTAAATTTCCTTATCCAATTTTAATATTAAGCTCTTCTTTTAACTACGCATAAAGACTAGTAAGAACACTTACTAATCAATATTTCTAACTTTTTAATTTAATATAAACCTAGACTCAATTAATCAATTAAAAATATTTTAGTACTTAACTAATGTTAGATTTATAAAAGATCATCTTTACCTCCAATTAAATTCTAGAAACCTAGCAAATCAATTGATTTAAAGAGAATAAAAGAAAGCAATTGAATAACAAAAGTGTTATAATCCAATCACGATTCAAAGTACCAGTCCAACACAAGTATCACAATCCAAATTACATCAACCGATAATAATCTTTTTCCATATATATATAAATCATAAACTCTACTCTAGCAACATAGAATTACAATCTACGCATATAGAGATTGGAAAGTGAAATTAAAATTCAAAGTACACCCTAATTGCTTAAGGACTCAAACTAGCTTCTTCATCATCGATAGACAACGAGTCTAGCCGCTCATGGTTGGAAAATCAACTCTTGGACTTTCATGCCACGGAGGAAATTGTGAGTGGAAGGATGGAGTTGTCTTGTGAATGAATGAATCAAGAGGCGGCTTGTGTGAACATGGATGGATGGGTGGCGGCATGAGAGGAGGGGTGGCGGCTGTGCAAAGGAATAAATGAATTGGGGTGAATGGGTGAATGAACCTGGAGGTGTGTGTTTGGGCTGGATCATTTGGCCTAATAAGAAAAAAAAATGATGAATAAAATAATGCCCTTTTCTCCTCTCAAGCGTTGGTGGTGGCTGTGAATGAATCAATTGAAAGTAGGGCTGAGCAAGAAAACCCAGACCCGCCCTACCCGCCCGTGACCCGTCAAAATTAACCCGTTTGGACCCGACCATTCTGGACCCGTAACGGGCGGGTCCAAAACCCGCCCATTTTGACTAAACGGGGCGGGGAACAGGTGGACGCACGGGTACCCCGTGCCCCACCCGTGTACCACTTTCCCTATTCCTATTAAAAAAACTGCCCTAGGCTAGGACACACACCGACACACACACGGGGATGGGTGACTCTCACTGTCTCAGATCACACACTCTCAGTCTCTCACTCTCGCTCATCTCTCTCGAGTCTCGAGTCTCGACTCTCAGACTCAGTGCCCTAGCGTCGGCATCGCCGTCGAAGTCGCCTCCCTCTCACTAGTACCAAGTCTCCATCGCACTGTGTCTCTTCGTCGCCGGCTCCAGCTCCAGCCTCCAAGTGTTTTCGTCACATCGCACGGTGGCACCCTTGTGCTACAGTCCCTGATCTACTTCAGTGCTTCCAGCTACTTGAGCCTTGAGCAGTTGAGCTCGTGAATTGTATTCTAGATTTCAGATTTTCAGGTGAGTTCGTAAATTTGGTCGCGTCTCGCACTTAGGGGTACAATGATTTTTGTTCCCGATCTCGCACTTGGGGTACTCTGGTATAATGAAGTGAGTCTGTATGGTTGCCTAGTTGGAATCACAGCTGTATGGTTGGGATAATGAAGTGAGTCTGTAATTTATGTTTGATGATTTATATTTGGTGGCTACTGGCTAGTGCCTGGTGGCTTGCTGTTTTGCTGGTACAGATTTGCAGCTTCTTGGTGATCGCACGACATGATGGATTCTTGGTGATTTGCAGCTTCTTGCAAGGTACTTTGACAATTTGCTGTTTCGGTTTCATCTTAATCATTTCATTTACTTTTGGTTCATAAAAATTAAAAAACATACAACTTTTTAAATTGATAAGCATATTTACATACTTCTGGTTCTTGTTGTCTTTCCAAAGGTTGAATCTTTACGAAGCAAGGTAAGAACTAGATATAGGAATTGGTGCTTCTCTTCTAAGTCATCAGTATTTGTTGCCTAATAATATTCACACCTAGCATGCAGGTCACATCTTTTATACATCGTATGGTGGCAGAAAACCCGTGATATCTCCAAGTTCTTGTTGACTCTCAAACTATGCTTTTTTTTGGTCCCAAGCAGAAGCAGTGGTAGAAAACCCGTGATATCTCCTGTCCAGATTCTTTCTTTTACCTCCTTTGATGTCTGAACAATGCTTGGCTGCTTGCTGGTTCTTGATGGGTGTATTTTTTGTTTTTGGTGGGGGGTATCACGGGTAACCCGTTCCCCGTGATACCCCACCCGTTTAGGCCCGTACCCGTGAGTACGGGCCTAAACGGGGTGGACCACAGGTACGGGGCACTCCGTACCCATGGTCTCCTTAACGGGCGGGACACGGGCTACCCCACGGGGCAGCCCTGCCCGCCCGTTGCACACCCCTAATTGAAAGAGTAGCTCTTCTTCTTGTTTTCTTTTAAATTACTTTAAAATCTCACACTACGAATTAAGTACTCTAAGATCCCAAGAGGTTATTAAAGGTAACTGCTTCACTTATCAATGGTGCTCCTCGACTTGTTATTAACAACCTTTTGGGACTCTAGAATAATTAATTCGCTATCGCGGACCTAAATGCAATTATGCTTTTTTCATTATTGAATGAATCATCCAAGTGATGCTATAGTATCTCTGAACCAGCCCAAAAATCTGATCTCACATCCCTAAAATAAAACCGGTACAGATGAATAAGCGTTTGGTCCTACTCTTGCATTTTTAGGACTTCAGGTCCTTCTCTTCATTTTCATTTAAATTATCTTTTGATCTTGATTTCCTTCAAAAATAACCTTAATTGGTTTAAATTTCATATAATCATAATTAATAATAATTAATGCAATTAACCTCAGTAAAAGCACAATAATAGCATCAAAATCCTCTAAAATGCTACAATTTCACTTTGATAAAATATTGTTATTTCAATGAAAATTTCCAAATCCTATATCCCTACTGAAAAGTTTTAAGTAGTATAAATGAAAATGAGAAACATACTAGCAACATGATAGAATAATGGATTAAAAAAAGCAAAAGGTACTTGAGAGTAATAAAGACTAAAGAGATATATCAAAAGGTTATATCATAGAAAATGGAACCAATAAAAGATAAAGTTGTTAACAATAATTTTAAAGATATCATGGGATTAAACAGGGAACTTGTATATGTATCTATCATGAGATATAAAGAATGATACAATTGGGCAACAAAAAAGATGCAGTATCAAATATTAACTTGAATTTTTAGCTTGAGCAAATGCGATGTTAATATCAATGGGCATTTGTACTGATAAAGAAAGATGCACTCTTGATGGATAAAATTTACATGTTGGCAGTATGACAATATATAGAATTTTGATATACTTATATGGAATGTTATACTTATAAAATCCTTGAAGGATCAAATACATGTAGAGATTTAGACATAAACATATGAAAAATTCCTTAAGGATTCAGTTTGTCAAAGGCATACCATCCAAATATATAAAACTCCCTAAAGGATTGAAGTTGCTAGAAGCAAACAATCCCATTAAGAATCTCTATATGGATTTAAGAAAGGCATATATGATGTAATTGACTAAATAAATATTCGTTGATGGCTTGATATAAAACAATCCCATTAAGAATCTCTATATGGATTGAAGTAGTTCTTTATATTGTTGACATAAATATCATTGAAACTCCAGAAGAGTTTGCAAAAGTTATGAATTGCTTAAGAACAAAATTTTTCCTTATAGAACAAATTTGAGTATTTGAAAGAAAGAATCAATGTATAAAAAAATTATGTACAAATATCTTAAAGTGTTTTTATGGATAAATCACATCTAGTGATATGGAAGTACTATGACTTTAGACCTCAAGAAGGTGATGAAGAATACTTGATTTAGAAGTACCATGCCTTAGTACAATTGAACTGCTTATGTGTCTTACTAGCCACATCAGATCCGATATATCATTTATTGGTTAGCATTGTAATGGAAACTAGATGCTTGTCGGTAGATCACAGTTTGATTCACATATTGTTAGAATACAAATGTGCTAGTTGTCCCATAATCCTAAAAATGATCATGAAATTACTATCCTACAAATTCGTTCTAATGAAAATTTAGCAGATTTATTCACCAAGTGACTTCCTAATATAGTATCTAAAAAGTTTATTCACGAGCAAACTCAGAGATATAAGTGATTTTGTCAAGGGGGAGTTGATACATGTTTCACTATTTTTCACTTTTTTGATGTTTTTTCCAACGGGTTTTTCTTAATGGAGAAAGAAATATTTGATAGGCATGCTCCGTAAGAGATCTCGATTTTTAATTAAATGAAATTCAACCTAATTTTATGCAGACCTGACCTACTGTTAATTTAAGCCCAATCCTTACATTCTTATTTAAATTTCTGCTTCATGTTTGGTAAATTACTAAATTTAGGTGATAGCATCACGAATCAGTATAAAAGTTGAACGAGAGAGACTTTTTGCAATGGTATTAGAGTCATTGTCACAATACTAATGGTGTTGACTTCGCAAGGCATATAACAAATTTCGAAGAAATAATAGCACCTTCATACCCAACGTTTCCATGTCAATTTTAATAGCTCAAGAAGACAGATTCTATGTCCCATTGTTATATCTACTTTTACATCCTTTAAATCTTAATTATGCTATATATATCTTGATGAAAAAATTTATTATTAAAATTGCATCTTAAACGTTTATTAAATGATATGTACCAATGTTTTAAAATCAAAAAGAAATTAAAACCTATAATTTAAAACTTGAGAGTCTAAACTCAAAATATGGGCAAATGTAAAGAACAATATTAACTTTTTTATTAAATACAATGATAATTAGATTTTTAATTTTTCTTTACACAAAATTTACCCAAAGTTCCGTTCCCTTCTGGGTGACTCAAAGTTTTCCTCTTCACGAATACCTAAAATTAACTATTTGTTGCCCAAATTACTTCTGAGAAATCCAAATTCCAGCATTATTCAATTAATTGATTTATTAATTTTCAAGTAATTGTACAGTTCATAAGACTAATTTCATTTGCATTTGAGCTGCTCATATTCGAGTTACAAATTTTGATTTTACATCTTTAAATTCACAAATAAATATTATTTTTATTTGTTTACTAATTAATTGAGAGGATTTTTCTCATGTAATATTTGATTCTTATCTTTGTTCTTTTTTATTTTTTTAAAATTTGTCTCACAGTTAATTAACCCAATCAATTGATAGGATTTCATTTTAAAAGATAATTTTCTTCAACTTTTTCATAAAAATAATTTTTTCAAGAAAATTTACCATATTTATTTAATTATTTTCAAATAATTATATTTGGAAAAATAATCAGATATAATAAATAAGAAAATATCAATAAAAATACGTAAATATGTTCAAAAAATAAAATTAAATATGCTCAGAAAATAAAATTTGAAAATCAGTTAAAGTATATTGTTTTATATGTATACAAATACGTGAAAATATCATAGATCTTATAATTACCTTTGGTTGTTGCGACCGTTAGAAGTGCATAAAATGGCTGCGTGTGTGTTTGGGAAGTCCGTTGGGAGAAATGAGTTTACAGATTTTGAGGTATTTTACAGATTTTAAGATTGTTTTATGAATTTCGAAATGATTTTTACATATTTTAAGATCATTTTATCTCGACTTACGTACATCGTTTGGGAAACTGTATTCTGCGCCCCATGTCTACGGTTCGTCGCCGTTGAATTCACGCAAGCAATACACGCAGTATAAGTCTGAATTTACGATGTTGCCACTACCCACCAAAACGACCGAGAAAGGCGTTATTCGGCTCTTTTATATTTAAGGAGCCAAAGTTCATTTGCGCGAACTCGCATGTGTCACCCTCCGCTCTTTGTCAGTTCAGATATCTCGTTTGTTTACGTACTACTCCTCTTTAAGGTACGTTGCTTCAATCTCTTGGAATTGAGTTAGCTTCTCTTAGATCTCTTTAAATTCAGGACATTCTCGAAATTTCGGGCTTCTTCGATCTCTTCCCATATTAACTTTGTACTTTAATCCCTCAAATTTTGAATATTTGGCATAGATCCGAATTCTGATTGGGATCTTTGAAGTTTCCATTCAGCGTAGTTTTTTAAAACAGATTTTTTCTAGTTTTTTACCCCTTTTTGAATTAAAAAATGGTTCTCTCTAGTTGTTTGTTAATTTCACATGCATTTTATGCTAACTATAGTTCAGAGCTTTCTTTTGACTGATTTTGGTCAGATCTAATGCTGGAAATTCGTTTACTTCAAGGAAGACATGCTTTATTAAGATCTGTTATGATTCTGCCTTGATCTGTTGAACAATGAATGCCATTATGATTTTATGAATCATCTGAATTTCTGCAAATACCTAATTTTCAAAGGATGTGAAAGTTTAAATTGTAAATAACAAATATATGAGCTCAAATTAGGTTTCAAATTTATTGTTCTTTGCCTGTACTCTTTCTTTGACATGTACATATTTTTGCATCGGTTGAAGCCTCAATGGCTGCTTTGCTCTATAACGTTTGATGATTGGCCTTTACTCTGTACTACTTGTCTACCTAACTTGCAGTTTTTGAACAATAAGTATTTTTTATTTTAAATTTTGTCCAGATATTTTTGTACAGTGTTTAGTAAGTACTCATGGGAACGACTGTTGAAGCAACAAACAAGGTATTTTTGGTCCTTATGCCCATTCAGTTGTAGCATTTAAGAAACTAAGATCATTCTTTTGAAAATCTTATTAAACTGTAGGGATCATTATTTTTCCCAAGCCATATAGAATTCTTGAGGTTAGAACTTTGAGAAGTTTTTTTATTATATAACATGGCAGATTATAGGATTGTTGCTTACAATCACAGCAAACTTCCTACCTCCAATAATCTGTCTATTTTGTTGTCGTTTATTTTATCTTTATTCCTTCTTTGGTCATGTTGATAAAAATTTACGGATTTCAATATGCTTTTTACGAATTTCGAGATTTTTTACGGATTTTAAAATGTTTTTTGTCTTGGCTTGTGTGCACCGTTGGGGGAAAGATTTCCAAACATGTACCATATCAAACTTTGGTCATAATTTTTATTGTCATATAATTGATCAATTTTTTCTTATAACTGGCAAATTATTGCTTGGTTACTTAGTCATTGATTAATCTTAGCAATCTTAATATCTTACATTCTCTTAGTCATATTTTTCTGTCATCTATTCGATTATTATTTTCTGTGATTAATCTTAACACTTCCTTCCCCCTTTTCCCCTTTTACTTTTTTGGGGTTCTTCATTGGCTCACAGGGTGCAAATGGAAGCGCCTTAGAGAAAAGGCCTACAGTTGTTTTTGTGTTAGGTGAGCGCAGATTGGCAGCATTCAGATATGCCTTTTTTTCTAATTTAGCATTCTATGGTTTTGTCTTGGGGGAAAATTCTGACCTTCCCTCTTTCTTTATAAGCTTTTGCGTTTGTGTTTATTTAGTCATGCTGGTAGCTCACTACAGTTCTGTTGTCTTGGGGAAAATTTCTGACCTTCTGATAGGCTACAAGAGGCATTTTAAATGACACCCTACATGGCAGCCAAGATGGCGTCATACATGTCAATCATAATGTCTATGTAATGCAAGAAGAGTCTGATCCAATCATTATAACTCAAGAAATAACATTTGGGCTTCAATTAGCTACAATAAAGGCCCATAATTTTAGTATATATGTTGAGTGTGTAAATCAAACCTTAACCATGCGTATTCAGGCTCATATTTATACTTTTATAACCCATGAAAGCTTGAGCACGTGGAAAGCATGAAGTTTCATGAAATTGGTGTAAGATAAGTATGGAATAAGCTTAAGATAATGTACAAAACCCATGTGCAGTCCAGATTGAAGATTTAAGAAACTAATGATATAAGATCGGGAGCGGATTGGCTAGATACAAGTGAGAAAACCGGATGGATGATTGTAGGTAAAACCTTAAGAGAACCTATCTCTTACAACCCTAACCATAAAGACACCACAAGGTTGATCACTCCCTTGATACTGTCAGAGTATTCTCACAAGGATACAACGATGTAAGCAAAGCTCACACAAGAGAATATAATTCCCAAAAGAACAAAGTTCTTATTTGTTCAAATCTGGAAATGAAGTACAAAATGTTGGTAACATATTGGCTACGATAGAACACTCTAGAATGAAAAGCCCTGAGCCTTAATTGCTATAACGATGCCTTTATGATGATTAATTGATTGAGGTAATTTGGTCAAAGATTCTTCTAGAAGATCTTGTCTTAGTTTCCTATTTTTAGGTAGCTAATTCTGGCTTCAAGTTTAAAAACGAAATTACATCAAAATTAATGCATAATGACGGCTTCTAGATGCTTCTTGATTCCTTTTGGACATCACTTATGCCTCTCCTCCAAGGCACATGCATGTCACATGGTATTTTAATTGAATTCTTCAATTTGGACTGCACATGGGCCTTGTGCATTATCTTAAGCTTCTTCCATGCTTATGTTACACCAATTTCATGGACCTTCATGCTTTCCTTCGTGCTCAAGCTTTCATGGGTTATAAAAGTATGCATATTACGCATGGCTAAGGTCTGATTTACACCCTCAACATATATACTAACATCATGGGCCTTTATTGTAGCTAATTGAAGCCCAAATGTTATTTCTTGAGTTATAATAATTGGATCAAACTCTTCTTGCATTACATGAACATTATGATTGACATGTATGATGCTACCTTAACTGCCATGTAGGATGTCATTTAAAATGCCTTTTGTACCTCTATCACCTTCCCCCCTTCTGTTGATTCGTTTCCATCTATGGTTTACTATATGCACTTGAAAATTTTTTATGACTATGGTGTAAGGGATTTTTGTAGTTCCTTTTCTTTAGCTATTTTTCTTTCCGAGATTGATTCTCATTTTTCCTTCATTTTTTTGGCAACCATGTGAATATATCTTATTTCATGAACTGAAAGCTGTTACGTTTCTCATTTTTCTTTCTTATGGTCTTTATTTTCTTATGTTCTTATTTTCTTTATTGGAAATTCTAGTGGATGTTTTTTGACTTGCATATTTATTCTTATCTGCTGAGCATACAGGTGGCCCGGGCAGTGGAAAGGGTACCCAATGTGCGAAAATTGTTGAAAACTTTGGGTATACTCACCTCAGTGCTGGTGATCTTCTACGAGCAGAAATTAAATCTGGTTCTGAGAATGGGTACAATTTTTACACTGCTGTGCTTGTTTGGTTTGCACATTCAAATCACGTTGCACACATGTCGAGATAAAACTCCTCTCACATACTTACCTCGGAATCTGTAAAATCATTCTTTCAATGGATTACCAAACACGCACTAAGAATAGTATGGATTTACTGATCTATTGTCTGGACTATTTTTAAAGAAACTCTCCACCTGTTTTTTCTATCCTTAAAATTTGGTGACTACTCCTTTTAGTTGTGCACTATCCTTTCTTTTTTGGGATATTGTCTTTGTAGCTTCCTTGTGGGTTTCATCTCACAATATTTCCCTTTGTTTTGGTCTTATGTGATTTAATTTTCTTTTCCTTATCTAGGTGCGTTCTTGTTTTCTTTCAGCACTAAAGAATTATTCTTTCATATTGCACTAATTGCAGTAAAAAATTGAGCTTTGATTCTGAGGAAAGGAGTGACGAAGTACTAAAACTTGAGTTACATTCTTGAAAGTTAAAGCTCCCTCTTTGTTTTCTATTTGGAGGAAAGATGACCTTTCTTTGTCAAAGTTGATTAATAGGGTGGTGGCTTGACCTTTATATAGTTGTTTTGTATGGAATTTGTAATTGTGCCCGTAGTTTCTGTGACCACTGATCTGTATGTTCCATTTCAATTGGAATTTGGTTATTCACCATGTACGAGGATCCCCGCTAAGCATCCATGGCTGAATGGTCTCTGCTTTCCATTCAGTATTCTGGCTAAAACATCAGATAGCCCCACCAAGTTGCATAGATTATGCCATTTAGTCAATGCAATATATTTGCATCACAAAGTGTGTGTTTGGGAAGTCTGTTGGGAGAAATGGGTTTACAGATTTCAAGATGGTTTTATCGATTTCGAGATGGTTTTTACAAATTTTGAGATGGTTTTGTCTCGGCTTACGTGCACCATTTGGGAAACAATGTTCCCAAACAAGCACAAAACTGTTACTGTATCAATGATCCTCTGTGTTCTTATCTACCATCAATTGAAGATGTATATGTATATTATAGCATTTCTTGTATATTCTTTTTCTAATGATGGGTTCTGACTGCTGATGCCGATATAAGTTATTGCTTTAAATTATGCATATTTTGGATTTGATCTTGTGCAGCTGTTTTCTGTATGTTTGACAGTACAATGATTCAAAATATGATTCAAGAAGGGAAAATTGTTCCCTCAGAGGTAACAATTAAGCTTCTGCAACGAGCAATGCAGGAAAATGGCAATGACAAATTTCTTATCGATGGCTTTCCTCGTAATGAGGAAAACCGTGCAGCATTTGAAAAAGTCGTAGGTTTTCATTTTCTCATTTCCATTATTCAATTTCCTTTAGCTGCTTTTGTGGAGGAACCAATGTATGTTCCGTTAACTTTCAAAATGTATTATGGCCTTGCAGACAGGAATAGAGCCAACATTTGTCTTGTTTTTTGATTGTCCTGAGCAAGAGATGGAGAAGCGCCTCCTTTCTAGAAACCAGGTTGATTTCTTCCTCCCCTTTCCTTGTTTGATGTTGTTATGTCTTCGAGCTTTCAGCATTTTTGTATGTCCTTACACTTGTATATAAATAATATAGGGAAGAGTGGATGACAACATTGAAACTATAAGGAAGCGGTTTAGGGTTTTCTTGCAGTCTAGTCTCCCAGTGGTAAATTATTATGATGCGAAGGGAAAAGTTCACAAGGTAACTTATCCCCCCCCCTCCCAACTCTTTTCCCCCCTTTTTCTTGCTTCTATAATACCTTTTCTTTTGTTGTTGCTTCTTCTAGTACTGAGGGCATACTTTTCATTGTTAGATTGATGCTGCAAGGCCTATTGAAGAGGTCTTTGAAACAGTCAAGGCCATTTTCACTCCAAAAAAAGAGAAGGTAGCTGTTCGCTTCATGTCGAAAGTTTATATGTATAAATTTCGATTGGCATCAAAAATAAAATTAAAAAAATAGTAATTGCTATTGTTAAGTGAGGTTATAATGTCTTTAGTTTCAATACGTTGTGTATTATTTGTACCAGCGACATCAAGTGAGTGAAGCCTTGATGGGAGCCGGTGATAGAAAACTCCTGAAAAGGAAATGAAATTAATCACTGATACTCCTTATACTTTTGATAATCTGTGTGGAACTTTGTTCTATATGAAATAATGAAAGTGTGCTGAACTTTTATGATTGACTTATCGTTGCACTCCCCAACTGGAAGGGACCACAGTTGATACTTTGAACGGAGAAGAGCAAACATGTATAGTAGCCTTGATATGCTTAAGGGCTTGTTTGGCATGCAGAGTTGGTTTTGATGGATATGGACATGGATATAAAAATAGACATGTACATAGATATGAGGTTTAAAACTACTTTTGGTATATTTTAAAAATGAAACCTAATTTTTATGCAAAAAGACTAAACTGCCTTATAATTTAAAAAATATTTGCCCCCTCCATTCTCCGTTATCCTCCGTCGCAAAGCTCTAACCTCCACCACTGACCTGTTAGCCACCCTACCTCCAGTGAACCACCCGCTAGACCTTCAAGGTTGCCTCTTGGACCCATCTCTTCAAGTGACTTCATCTTTATTCTTTTACACCCATCATTCATTCCATTGGCCATGCTATGGAGGTCATCAAAGTACGATTCTTCATTACAGCAACTTGGATTCCATGGAATTTTTTACAATTCCATGGGTTGTGTGGTGGAGGCCAATTCCATCAATTTTGATGGAATTGGCTTCCACATGGAAATCAATTCCATGATCTAAGTGTACCAATTCCAAATAGACTTTCTCTGGGCTCATTTCCATCATACCAAATGGGCCCTAACAGTTCAAGAAAAGAAAACGAAATAATGACCTGATTTAGAAAGATTTGGAAAGATTTACAAAAGTATTGCTGGCCATTTACACTGGACATAAACTTGGTATTAAACTTGTGCTACTAAAGTAAAGGAAGAAAAATCCCGTGAAGTTTACATATCTTGCAATCTTGCAGCTTTACCTTTTATCTTAAATTTTTTACATGTACTGCTTCAATGAAGTTATTTTTTTTCACTTGTCTGTATGACCACTGTCTGAGAAGTGCTTAAAGGTTTGAAGCATGTAACAATATCTCACCAAATATCCACAAGAAAAATGAATACATCTTGGTTACTTGATATAAATTCTATTGTTGTGCGATTCTAATAGCAAACTATTGCTAGAATCGTTTTTCATCTGTGGTGTCTGCAGGCTGATTGGGTATACAAACCCTGGATTTTGTTTGCTTGAAAATTAGAGGTAAAATTTGCATATTCCCTTCTCCTTGCTTTTCTTGTTTCAAGAGCATGATAATTACCTTTTTCATCAGTGGATCGATTACATTTATGATACTAGTACTAGAACAGTTTCGTCAAAGTATAGGACAAACACTTTAGGGTGATTGGGCAGTGGGTCATCTCCCTTTATGACTGGTATAGAGTTTAGTTTTAAAATTTTGCTTTTTGTGCAGTTCTTTTCAATTAATGAGGCATTGATTCTCTTATGCCTGCTTTCTAGAGTATTCTCTCTTATGATGCGAATTTCTTATGTTCTTGTGGCCTTCATGGGAATATTTTACATGCTCATCTATTTTGTGTTATACCTTTAACAATGCTATGCTATTACAGCAACATGCAGCATAAGTTTGTGGTGACGATGACATTTTTAGTCATCCAAAGTGAGAATAGTACTTTGGTATATTTTTTCCGTGGCTCAGCTTTTGGTTTCAACTTTCAACTTTAATTTATGTGTTCCTTTATATTCAGTTGCAAAAAGTTATGTGTTGCCGATTTTCATATGGAAAGTTGAGATACCGGGTTTTTGTTATGTAATTATGATTATAGATATGAATAGGAAAAAGGTAAAAATAGGATTTAAATTATATTAGTAGGATTTAGATAGAATTTAATTATTAACTGTTAATTATATAAGTAGTATTTGAGAAAATTAGGATATCTAGAGAATATTTAAATAAGATTAGGATATTTATTAAGCTTTATATCTATTAGGACTTGTTCCTATAAATAAGGGTAGCATATAAGATCAAGGTTGTTAAACTCACATGTTTAAGCAAACTCGGGTCGAAGATGTAAAGTCGTCCCTTTATAATTTGTATTAAAATATATAATTAAATAATTAAAATATAAAAATGACAACAATTTTTTTTAAATTTAAATAATTGAAATTAAATCTACCAACTTTATAATTTATCATATATAATTTGTCATAATTAAGTCCACTAAATATGAAAAAATTGAAGAACTTTGCATGAGTTTTTAATAGAATTGACATGATTTTATAAGTTAGAAAAGTAAAAATGGTAAATTTGTTGTATGAAATCGTACATTTAATCAAATGCTAGTTCGAGTTTATAGGCTAGTTGATAGTGTTTTGTAAGATAGTACTGTAAAAGTGTTGCACCCTAAGAGTCAACTCACAAGTTTGATAACAATGTACCTAATTTGATTTGTGATTAAATAAGACTGATATTACTGTGTGTTTGGGAAGTTCATTGGGAGAAATGAGTTTACAGATTTCGAGGTATTTTGCGGATTTCAAGATGGTTTTATAGATTTCAAGATGGTTTTTATAGATTTCGAGATGGTTTTGTCTCGGCTTACATGCACCGTTTGGGAAACGGTGTTCCCAAACAAGCACTCTAAGGTTATTCTTTTTTTCATATATCCCTTTGTTTTATTATCTCTATTTCTCTCTCTTCCTCAACTAAATAATACCATAATGGAGGTATGCTGCCTTAATTTATAGGCATAAAATAATATTCTCTAGATGTCATAATCTATCCAAATCTTTGGAAGTCATTGGCATATCTTTAGGACTTGTCAAATATTATTTCCCTTGCTTTGGCCCTAGTTATGATTTTTCCTTCTTTTTATTTCTTTGAATATATATTATATGCATTCATTTTCCTAAACATAGAAGATTCAAATTACAGGTTCAGCTACAAAACATTAGAAAGTTGATTTACTCTATTAATTTTTCCCTTTCAGGTATTCTTATTTCAATATACCCCCATATGTTTTCCTATCAAGCTCTTTTATCTGCACATGGTCACAGCCTGCGTTGGTATAGTTTTTAAAGCATTGGAGGCTTATGCAAGACTAAATCTCAAGCTTGGCTGTTACCAAACAATCTATTCAATGGTTGTTTCTATGGGATGCTCTCTTTTGCAGAATAGACTTTATTAATCCTTGCGTGTTCTCTTTTGGAATCATTTACACAGATGTATTCATAGTATAGATTCTGGTATTTTGAAGTTTTTCTGGATGTCATTATATTTAATTATAGGGTTAAAGTGCATTTTAACAATTAAGTTTTGCTCAAGGAGCATCTAGCACCATAAAGTTTTGGAATGTACAAAAATACATATAATATTACAAAAATTATGCACATTTAACAAAACTAATAGATTTCTCAAAACGTCCGTTAACTGCTTTGACCAATCTTACACCTAGCATTTTTGTTGACACACCAGCTTAAATGTCAGATCCCAATTGTACTGTTCGTAAGTCCTGGAACCGAACAACTTCCACGCCGTTAACATCTCCAGTACCATTCTCATCCACTTCTCCCTCCTTCCGCTCTAGAATCAAACAACCACCACACCGTCGACGTCTCCTGCCGTAGTCTCCACAATGCACAGTCTATGCAGCTCCTCTTACTACCCTATGGATTCTTCCGAAGTTACTGATACGCCCCAGAAAGATAGAGCCCTTGCTACCCTCTAGAACCACAAGGAGGCTGAGAAGCATCGGGGAGAGAGGATCAATTCCCAGCTCGATAAGCTTCACACCCTTCTTCCCTGTAATTCTAAGGTAAAGTCACAAAGCTTTACACAAACAAACCAGAATATTATATTTCTATTTCTTTTAATATTTGCTTCAATGCTTATCTAATCAAATATTTGTATGCAGAATGACAAGGCCTCGCTTTTAGCAAAGGTTGTCCAACTAGTGAGAGAGCTGAAATAGCGAACTTCACAAACCACTGAACTCGAGACCATTCCTTCAGAGTCAGATGAAATCACCGTTCTGTCTAGTAGCTGCGACTATGCCAGAGACGGCATACTCATATTCAAAGCCTCCCTATGTTGCGAAGATCACTCCAACCTCATTCCTAACTTCATCAAAATCCTAAAGTCGAAAGCACGCTCCTATCACTGTAACTGACTGATATCACTAATGACAGGTGCTTCGAAAGCAAAAAAGAGTAGGAAGAAGAGATGAAAACTGTACAGTTTCTTGGCCTTGTGTTGATCGAGGTCGTCTCCTTTGGCTTCATGTACGTGTTCTTCATCATCAGGTCTCCTTTGGCTTCATGTACGTGTTCTTCATCATCAGGTCTCCTTTGGCTTCAGGTCCTTGTTCATCGTCAGGTCCTTTGGCTTCATCTCCATGTTGGTCGTCAATGATGGTATGAACGGCAAAGGGGGCTTCGTTGGAGGAAGATGAGATGGAGGAAGAATTGGAGGAGGCCGGAGTAGCGTTCAGGACCTTAGAGGATTCATGGACGTTGGAGCTTGCCGGCGACGGAAGAGGGTGCTGGTGGTGAGTGGCAGCGTAAGAAGGTAAGCAATCGAACAAAGAAGGGTTATAATCTTGGAGATTGAGCAAGTCCATGAAGGCGGAGGAGCAAGTCCATTGTACATTGCTATGCCAGCAAAAAAAGCCATGTGTACATGGCTGGTCAAAGAGGTTAACGGATGTTTTGAGACATTTTTTAGTTTTGTTAAATCTGAACCGTTTTACAACTTTATGTATATTTTTACACCTTCCAAAATTTTATGGTGCCAAATGCTCCCGAGTAAAACTTTATTGTGAAAATTGCACATTTATCCTTAATTATATTGGAATTTAGAGACTGAATATGGAAATAAATTGTGATCACTATTTTTAAAAGTTATATATTCTTTAACCTGCGACATTCTTCCTTTGCCAAAATAAAATAAAATCCTTGGACATTCTTCTGTTATAGAAGTTAGAAAATATCATGTGATTAGTGATTTGTTATTAATTTTATCTCGTCTTTTCAAGGAATTAGAGTGAATCACTTTGTTGCATACAAATGCTAGATTTGTATGAAATGTGAATCTGCAAAAGATATGGATTAAGGATCGAGTAGCAAGCCATTCACTAACCGAAGTGAAATTCGTCTTTGTTCTTCACCTGCACCAAATATTGCGTAACTTTGATGAACTCATTGAATTTTGGAAAATTTTCTCTATTTCTCATTCGCTGCAGCGAAGCATTACCTCGCCAAAGCAAACAACCAATTCTTGAAAACTGCTCTCATGTCATTCCCCCAGCGACCAAGCAGGTTGCCGAAGCAAAAAAAAACACCCATATTTGAAATATTGTCCTTTCCATTCATAGTTATTCATACATACCCTACATTCATACGCTCATGCACATTCATATACAGACATTTATACATTCATATACACTTGCTCTCATTCATTTCATCCAATTTAAATTGAGTTTGTGTCCAACTCAATTTTGATTCTTGTTCTTGATTTACAATTTCTTTCATTGTTTGCCCATGACTAGGAAATCTTATAGGAAGGCTGAACTACTGCCAATGAACCCTTAAAATTGAGTGAAAATTAACCAAGAAAAGGAAAGAGGGTATAATGTATTAGCCAAGTGATAAGACCAAATTCTTATATGTTTATTGGTGCCATATTTGGGGTTTTTAGCATGATTTATGGGCATTATTGCATAATTTTTTTATTAATTGGGACTAGCATTGCTTGCATTAGATTAGTGTTAATTAGGGGTAAAATTCACGTAATTGGTGATTAATTATTGTTAATTAATTTCTAAGACAAATGGTGCTTTCTTGCATTGATTTCTACTACAGCTAAAAGAAAGCCAGTGTCCTTCGCGCGGCGAAGCAGTTATTCCAAGAAGTCCCCGCTGTGTCCTACACTTCAGAGAGGAACTATTCGCTGTGGCGACCATGCATTATCAACAGTGCACAGTTTTAGGTTTAGATGCAGAAAATGGTTAATCCAAACCATGTTTAATTGCATTTTCATTGCACTTAGTTTCTTGGTAGTTACTAAAAGGCTCCCTGGATAATGACTCAAGTTTTGTATTAGCTCTGATCATTGGTTATAAATTTTACTGATTTTGAACCAAGGCATAAGGAACAGGTTGAGATCAAGTGGCATTGTTGATGGGGAGTCTTTCATTTGTCAATAGTACAGGTTTCTCTTTTGCATATAAAATTTTTCGAAATACAAAGAAAGATCTTTTTTTTTTGGGGTTGTTTTCTTGCATTTGATAAAGATTAATTAACACTTGCAAAGATCATTTCGTACATATTTGGTTTGATTTAGTCGACCTTTGGTTCGATTCATCCTTTGTTGTTTCAATCTTCCTTCATATCAGTTTTCTGAAATATTAGCCTTTCACCTCAGCGAACAATCTACTCGTCTCGTGAACTCTGCATTTTTGTTGAAGTTTCTCTCTTACACCTATCTCTCGTCGTAGCGAAAATTCCTCTCATTGTGGTGAAGAGGTCTTAAATTTTGCCCAATTGCTCTATGTGTTGTGTCATTCGATGCGTTGAACAAACATTTTGGGTGCAGGTTGGTTTAGAAGTCAGGTGGAGAATAACTTTTACAAAATTCAAGATAAAATATAGGTTTTGGAGAATATATTTTGGGAGAATACTTTTTACGGATTCCAAAATGAAACTTAGGTTTTAAAATATGATTGCGTTTGGGAAGTTATTGGATCCGTTTGAGAAAGCGGTGGAAAAATGCTTTTACCATTTACGAGGTAAATGTGTAAAGGAAATTATCTCGTTTTGCAGAAAAACACTGTTGAACGTGCTTTTGGGGTGTTCAGAAGCTTTGCCAAACACCCCAATTAGCTTTTACGGAGTTCGAGGCAAAAAGTAAGTAGGAAAGAGTAAAGAGAAAGAAAAAAAGAAAAAAAAGGAAAGAGAAAAATTATTATGAGAGAGTTTGATTAACAAGAAAATAATTTTTTTCAAAACTTAAGTTTCAAATTTAGATTTTATGAGAAAACCAAAAAATGTAAGTACTTAAACAAAATCTAGATTTTGTTAAGAGGACCCAAACCAGCCTTAAGACACCAATAAATTTCATTTTAGTTTTCCGCCAACTCTTTTGCATACCTTCCTACTTTATCATATTTGTTTGTGCACATAAATCTTCTTATCACTAGCAGTTCAATGGAAATAAATTAATTGAGCTCTCATGTCTTTGTTTAATTGTAATTTCATTTTCAATCATAATCTACCTAATTCTCATTCTCTTGTTTTTTAAGGAAATCTACCATGACAGATGAAACATCTTTTTTGAACTGAAATCTTCCATGATTTGAAGAGGAAGATCTTGTGAAATCACATTACTACCCTTCATTAATGGTTGGTCACAATATTTTATAATAGGGCAATGAAAATTTGGGCTTTATTGGTGATCTTAGGGCTCAATATTTTTTTTTGATACATACATTTTATGTAGGGGTCGGGCTCACCCACAAGCCAATGGAAGGGTGAAATCTCCATTCCTCTTAAGTGATACCAATGTCAGGCAGGGTGAGCCGTTAATTATCCTTAGGCGTTAATCTAAGCACCCAGAAGCTAGGATGCCTCCCCAAGCGCCGCGGTGGGGATCGAATCTCCTTTCATTTGGTGAGAAAGTACAATCCTTACCACTAGACCCACTAACAATGGGTTAGGGCTCAATATGAGAGTACTATGATAGGTTGACATGAATAAGCCCTAGCTATGGTTTTTAAGTTACCTAATTACATTCTTAAGGCCTTCAATTTTATAGATCTCTCAATGCCTACGTTTCTTGTTGTCTTTGGGCCTTAATTACTTCTACACTAATTTCCTAATTTTCCGGCAATAATCACAACAAAAAATACTTTTGTCCAAATCAATTAATCATAAATTATAAAAATATAACAATTAAGCTTTTTTAACGCTTATTTTAATCCAGTTTATTAACAACTTCTATAATTAAGCACTATGATTATGATAAATTCCTGGAGTAGGTATAAAAATATATAATAAATTAGGGATTTACCAAAAGTCAAGTCAATTTTTTACACAAGCATCCCCTTGTCCAAGTAAATTTTTTCCCAACACTAATTAAATTTGGTGAGTACATTGTTTGGATTGCTTTATTGAGTAGTGATTTAGACCCAAGCCCCCTTTCTTATTATCCTTTCTTAAATAAGCATTAAAATTACCTATAACAAGTCAGGGCTCATCAACAATATAATGGGGAAATGAAAATTTGGCTTAGTTGTTTCTTCCTATTCTATCTCTAATTTTAGAAATTCATATCCGTTGTACACATTCAAATTTAATAAACTAGAATTTATTTTAAACATTGAAGTGTGTCCTTATTCAAATTTAATAAACTAGAATTTATTTTAAACCTTGAAATGTGTCCTTCTAAACTGGAATAAATTTTGATAACATTTGCCTTATTTTGGCCTTACATCAACTTTAATGCTTCTTATTAGTCGTATTTAATCCATTTTTTACTTAATTACATGAAACTTTTAAAATGATAAAAGCATGCAACTTAGCTTTATACTTACTGTGGCATGTTTAGCACATCCAAACAGTACATATAAAGAATATATATATGTATCGGTTTCTTCATGGAAAAGAGAAGAGCATTGCTAAAAAAATAGAGGAATTCATCTTCAGCTTCTTCCAAGCAGAAACTTGAGGAGAGTGTCATTTTTTAATTCATCAACAATGTCTTCATCTTTCCTTTTTTGTTTTCCTTCTTTCTGGTTTTGAATC
Organism: Vachellia pachyceras; assembly: GCA_025593235.1. Taxonomy (NCBI): domain Eukaryota; kingdom Viridiplantae; phylum Streptophyta; class Magnoliopsida; order Fabales; family Fabaceae; genus Vachellia; species Vachellia pachyceras. The sequence continues at coordinate 13,855 of JANTPZ010090465.1, read as the reverse complement.
TGAGTATTGTTGTTAAGATGGATATGATTAAAACTATGTGTGGCTAATTCCTATAGCTATGAACTAATTTAAGAATTTGAGCATATTTGAATCATATTTAATTTTAATTTTGTTTACTCAATTTTACAATTTATTGTCTTTTTAGTGCTTGATCAACATTAAGCATCAATATGGGGAATTTAGATCAACCTTAGGAAGGAATCTTAATTGGATTGTAAGACTGAGTAATATAATGTTATAATTTATTTTAATTTGACTTTAGGATAAAAATATACATGCACAACTCATATAGTCATATTAGGGTAGATTTATTTCTTTAAGGCCTCTCAAATAGCTATATTAGGGAAAACAATTTTAATTTAAGAGAGAGATGTGAGTGATTCATGAGACACTTATATCTATTTATACTCAAGGTTGTTGTTGCTCTGTAGATTTTGATGTCTTTCCATTCATTTGATGCTCTAATTGGTTAATTAGACTTGTTAAGATGTTGGAAGCTATGATATATGTAACACCCTCCAATTATGCACTTTATTATTCATTTGCAAGCGCTATGGTTCAGACAAATTAATATTAAAGTCAATAAATTAAAAATTGCATCTTGATCATGAGGTTACTAAAATTTGGTATTTCCAGATATATGGTCCAGCTTTAAAAATTCATAATTAATTGTAGAAAAATCGAAATCAAATGATCTAAGTCTTCATTTGAATCATTTATACTCTTCTATGGGGGAAATTTCTAATTGAGCCTTATTCTTGCTCATAAATCTCAGAAAATCATGAAGAGAAACACTATTCATCTAGTAATTTTTACCTTTCCAGATTTTAACTCTAACTTTGGAAAATCATATATCACATTATACAAATCCAAATTTAGCAAGTTATGGCTTGTTTTAATCCTTAATGTTGAACAGTCTTTAATTAAGAGGTGGTTAATTGGTCAGATTAAAAATTCTTAATACTTTAAACAACAAATAAAGCCACTTGATAACAATTTAGAAGTATATCACCGAGAGAATAGTGAGGATATCAACACACCAATTTATTATGGTTCGATCTTTCTTACCTACGTTCAACCATCAAAGCCCCTTTAAGATTTTGAATCCACTATAACACAAGATTCATAGCTTTTATTACCTTTAGAAGGTGAAGATCACACTCCCCCTTAATGAATTTAATGGGATAAAATTCCCTCACAAGAATTCAATGTTAAACATTGAAGTATAAATGAAAGTGTAACATAGGAAGTAGTTGACGGGTGATGAATTTCAGCTCGTAGGTTGTTGTGTTTCATCCATCTTCAATGTTGTTCTATTTATAGTTGAGTTGTTATAAATGGCCATTAGAGAGAACATTCTTCCCATTACTCTTAGCTTCAGTGTCAAACGTTCGGCATTAAATGCTTTGACATAAAATAGTTGGTCGTCAATGAAAATTAATCAGTTGTGTTGAACACCGAAGAAGTCATCAGAGACCCATACCTATTGCTAGGTTAGTTGGATAAACATTTATGACAGCAAGTATGACATATGATAGTTAAGCATGGTTTAGGAAAAGGTTTCAAAAAAGTCGATGCTCTGACGTTCTGAAATAAAAAGTAGGTTAAGAGAGATAAAGATATTCACTCATGTATGTTTGAAGTTACATCAAACACACCAAGGTGGTGCATATATATGATATACATCATGATTTAGGTTGCTCATACAAAACCCATTGAAATATTTATACATTTTACAACTACTAGCAAAATAAAGTTATAGAAGCTTATCTCTTGTTCTACTTACCCTTTTGCTTCTTGCATTCACTTTTTTCTTGGAAACTTGTAACCTAGCATGGTTAGCTATTAGGAGGGTAAGGTTCAAAGAGTCTTGTAAGCAAACATATACTACCCAATATACTTGGCATATGTTGACAATTATAACATTTTACAACTTAACACTTCTACATCAAATGATATGTTTAAAGACTATCAAACATGGCTTGTAAAACATATAGGCCTATAACATGTCCCATACATAATCACATATAAAAATGTATGGTTTCAAATATCTCATAAGCATACAAACATATCAATTCATACAAGCAACAATGAATCATATAGGGTTAGGGTAAAGTCTGCTACCTTGGAATTTTACTATCTCCCTTTTCTTTCTTTGTTTCCCTTTCTTTATATAAGGTGCTTCATTGTCCAAGCTTCCATTCTTAGACATGGAACTTGAACCGCTTGATTTAATTCAAAAACTGTAATTATCACTTACAAATGCCTTTTGAATTAAAAACTTCTCCCATATGTTTTCTTGCCTTGTAGAGGAGTTCAAGAGCTGCAAATGGAGACATTAACCACTTGATTTCAATTTTTCTATAATTAGTTATGATTTTTCAAAATTAACCAAAATTTCAAGAGTTACCAAGTGAATAGTGACTCGAGAAAAAGTTTTAAGATTTCAATTTGTTCACGAGCTCTAGAGCTAGAAAAGTATTTAAATAGTTTAGTAATTGTCTCCTTTACTCATTTGAAATACTGATAAAGCTACAAATGATTTCTGATATGGCATCCTACATGACAGCTAAGGTGACATTATACATGTCAATCATGATGCCCATGTAATGCAAGAAGAGTCTAACCCAATCATTATAATTCAAGAAATAACATTTGGGCTTCAATTAGCTACAATAAAGCCCATTATGTTATCATATATATATATATATATATATTATATTGATGGTGTAAATCAGACCTTAACCATGCGTATTCAAGCCCATATTCATACTTTTATAACCCATGAAAGCTTGAGCACATAGGGAACCATGAAAGTCCATGAAATTGGAGTACAAGGCATGGAAGAAGCTTAAGATGATGTACAAGGCCTATGTGCAGTCCAAATTGAATAAGTCACTTAACACATCATATGACAAGCATGTGCCTTGAAAGAGGAGCGTAAGTGACATCTAAAAGCACTCAAAAAGCATCTAGAAGATATCCTTTTACACCAAATCAGATGCAATTTCATTTTTAAATAGTTTCCTAGTTTGTTTGCATTAAATAAAGCCATTTGGTCAAAGATTGTCTTTTACTTCAAGTTTACCCATGTAATGCAAGAAGAGTATGACCCAATCACTATAACTCAAGAAATAATATTTGGGCTTCAGTTAGCTACAATAAAGGCTTGTGATGTTAGTATATATATTGATGGTGTAAATCAGACCTTATCCATGCGTGTTCAGGCCCATATTCATACTTTCATAACCCATGAAAGCTTAAGCATGTGGGAAAGCATGAAAGTTGTGATATTGGTGTAATATAGGCATGGAAGAAGCTTAAGATGATGTACAAGGCTTATGCGCAATCCAAATTGAAGAATACACTTAACACATCATGTGACAAGCATGGCCTTGAAAGAGGAACATACGTGACATCCAAAAACACAAGAAGCATCTAGAAGATATCCTTATGCACCAAATCAGATACAATTTCATTTTTGAATAGTGTCCTATTTTGTTTACATTAAATAAGGCCATTTAGTTAAATATTGTCTTTTACTTCAGGTTTAAGTAGTTTCTTTATTTCTTTAGGCTTGAATGGCACCAATTAGATTAATCAACTATCATAAAGGCATCATTATAACATTTATGGATTAGGGTTTCACATTCTAGATTGTTGTATGAAGGCCTTTATACAGATTGTGTTTTTGTAATACTCTAAAGTATCAAGGGTGATCAACCTTATGGTGTCTTTATAGCTAAGGTTGTAAGAGACAGGTTCTCTTAAGGTCATACTTTTGATCGTCCATCTAAGTTTTGTGCTTGGGATTACAAGAGACAAGTTCTCTTGGGGTCTCAATCCAATTCTCACACTTGCTTATAACCCATTCGTTCCTGATCTTATATCAATTATTCTAAAGGAGGTGTCACACTCTGCAAAGTGAATTGTTGGCGAAGGTGTGCCAGCAATTGTCACTGGTGGAGGCCAAGTTGAGGGGCCAAATCATAGTTGAATCATGACTCTTGGATGTCTGCTCTACTAAGAGTTAAGGAAATAGAGTTACACTCTGACTAGTAGTTATAGCTTTTGACCTAGTAGTGATCTAGATCCTAACAATTGGTACCAAAACCAAGGTTATGGGTTTGATTCCCAGCAGGACAATTGCTAAGGGGGAGATTGTTGGCCAAGGTGTGGTAGCAATTGTCTCATGGTGGAGACTCGATTGAGCGATGAAGTCATAGTCAAATTATGGCACTTAGGCGTCTGCTCTACTGAGGGTTAAGAAAATAGAGTTGTACCCTGATTAATAGATATAGCTTTTGACCTAATGGTAAGGCTTGATCCTAACAGGAATTGCCAATATGCAGTCTAAAGCATATCTTGAAAATGAGTAGGTTGAACACATTATTCATACTACATTTTTTATTCAAAATAGAATATGTAACATGATCATTGACATACGAAGTTGCACCAAACTAGGTAATACCTTGCTTATTGAAAACTAAACCTCCCTCCCTTAAAACACCCTAAGCCATATACTGTTCCATAGGTAAATGATAGTGGAGATGCAGCATAACTAAGAAAGTGCTAGTCTCATTCTTCATTGGAAAATCTCAAGATGAGGTATTATGTGATGTAATACCCATAACAGCTAGTTATATCTTGTTAGGTTGTCTATGACTATTTGATAAAAGAGTTAAACATGATTGTTACAAAAATCAATTCTCCTTTCAACATAATGGCAATAAGGTGAAGTTGGTTCCTCTCTAACCAATTCAATTTTATGAAAACCAACTTCACATAAGGAGATCTTTCAAGAAGAGAGAAAAAGAGCATAGCAAATATACAAGGGCAAGGCGGAGGAATGATGGAGATCCAATGGCTAAAAGGGACCCATCAAGAATTGAGAAGCCTAAAGTCCACATGTGAAGACTAGTTAATTTTTTTAGTATTTTTTGTTTTATTCATTAATTTAATTTTAAAGATTTATTAGACATTTTTCAATAAATCCTTTGGATTGTTTATTAAAACTATTATCTTGTAAAATTCATTGGATATATTATTATAGATATGTGAGTTGCTAAATAGGAATATCAAGGGTATTATTTAATATCTTATTATTATATCCTTGATTTTATTTTTGATAGACATCATCTTAGCTTTAGAATATTTTAGAATTTTTTTAATGTTTGTATCCATATGGTTAAGAAGTTTCCTTATTTAATAATCAAGTTGTATCCAATTATTTTGAGGTTATGAATTAGAAGTCTTATCAATTAGTGAGCTTGAGGGAGGTTGCTTTCAAATATGGTAATGGATTATGAGGAAGTTCTTTAAGGACCATATCATGCTACCAACCTTCCACTATAAACAGAGTATCGTCAATAGCCAATGGACCATTATCAAGTACAAAGTCCAAGTCTGCTGGATCCTTAGGGCATAGATATGTCAAATTCAAAATCACAACAATTTATAAGGCGTTGGTAATGTGCTCGTTTGGGAAACGGTGGAGAAATGTCTTTAGGGTTTACGAAGTAAATATATGAAGGAGATTATCTCGATTTACAGAAAAACAATGTTGAACGTGCATTTGAGAGTCCAAACACTCTCCCAAACATGCACAATATAGGTTGGGTCCACATACCCAATATGCTGTATATGGTGGGCTAAAGTAGCAAAAATCAGGCCTATTTTACAAGGGGCTCATTGAGCCCGATCCTGTTTAATCTAATCCTGCATCGCATTGGCCCATGGGTTGTCGAGCCAACCCACCACTTCTTTTTCTTTTTTTAATGCTTACCTTTCATATTTTCTCAAGATAAAATATATTTAAATATGATAAAATTTTGAAAGAGTAAGTGCTTTTGAAAAATCTGAAGATTAAGAGAAATCGTTGAGACTCAAATAAACAAGAAGAAATTTTAAAACATGTTATCAGTGGAAACTAACAACAGAATAAACATATGTTATATACATAAAAGTTATAGTAAATCAATTGTAACAAATTAATTTAAGTGGATATATATTACTTTAATGATTATAATATTAATTAAGAAAGAGAATAGTATACAATAATATTATTAAATTATGTTGAGTAGGTTAATTATTATTTGAAATTTAAACTTTAAAGTGCCTTTAATTTCTCATTATAAATGTTCGTGCCAAAATGTTAGTCTACGTATTTAACATGACTGATTTAAAATATTTTTAGATGATTCATAATTGTTTATCGTGTTAATAATACCATGTTTGAATCAGATGTTTTAAATTTGTAATGTTATGAAGAATTTGAATATTACATATTTGTAATTAGCAACAATGAATTTCAATGATTTATTCTTGCAAAGAAAAGAATTTTATTTATTTTCATGTATTTGTATAAAGCAAAAATATTTTAAAAATTAGATAAATGTTAAAAAAAAGTGCTCTTGATCGATTGTGGGAAACCTTTTTTTTAGTATACAATTGTGGGAAACTTGAATGTGAAAAGATTGGGAGGCCGACTTTTTTTTTTTTGAATTACACTGACAAGCTAAGCTTGAAAGGTTCTACAAATTAAATTGGGGGCTACAGTGCCAGATAGTTTGTCACTCAAAAAGTATTCTCTGCAGCTTTGCGGCACCTCCAAAAGAGTGTGTTGTGACACTCCCCGTGTGAGCTACTCACGCTAAAATATCAATACACCTCAAGACATCCATGTTGCTATGATGTTGTTCCACATTCCAACTGTCATACAGCAGATTTCGGGTTACCTCAATCTCTTCACGAAGATGGTGATTCGGCCCACTATCCCGCAGCAGAGTGTTGATCGCTTCCAAAGAATCTGAGAAAACTAGAATGTTCCTAAACTTCAAAGCTTGGCATAGCTCTAGCCCAGTTTTGAGTGCTAAGATCTCAGCCCATGTGATTGTGACACTCCCAAGTTTCCTCTAAAAACCCATGATCCATTGCCCCTGTGCATCTCTAATGAGGCATCAACAAGTAGCTTGGTCTAGGCTTTGAACTGAGGCATCAACATCCAGCCTAACCATCCCCGCAGGTGGTGGCCTCCAGTGTGTTTCACCACTAGCACTCCCGTGGAAAGTTTGGTGGGAAAATTGTCCACATGATGCATCTTCCATTATATGAAACATGCATTGGTGGAAGATCTCCTTTTGTTGAGGCTTTGCTAGCCTCGAACAGCTAAATACATCTATTCTTCCAGATTGTCCAGCAAACAATGGCAAATATTTTTGCCCATGTCTATCGACGAAACCTCGCCTTCCCTGGTTGGTGCGTAGAGTTCCATGCAAGCCATTCTTGGAAACCACAAGAAAAGAAAGCAGAATACATGTTAGGATTTAAAAATTCTCTCCACACTTCTCTCGCTCTCCTGCAGTCTCTCAAGGTGTGTATAATGCTCTCCTCACAATTACAGCCTATAGGACAATCTCCATTCACTGACAAGCCTCTACTAGCTCTCAAGGAGTTGGTAACCAGCCTCTTATGGGTTGCTTGCCATAAGAAAACTTAATCTTTTCAGCCACTGGCCAACACCAAATCTTACGATAAAATGGATTAGCCGCCTTCACTGTTGGTTCGATGAGGAATACATAAGCAGATTTAACAGAAAAGTAGCCATCAGGAGAGCCTCTCCAACAAAACTCATCGTCCCTGTTATTGGACTGTGGATTGACCCGTAGGATAGAAGTAAGGATTCGAGGAGGAGGGAAATGGGCCCATTTCTCTGCAATCCACTCTCCATTCGTTATAAAGCCAGCCACTCGATCCTCAGGATTGATGCAATGAAGATTTTGAGTAGCAAAATTTATGAGCGGTTTTTCGAGTGGGGTCTACAGGTCCCACCAAGCCTTAGTAGATAACCCACTATTTACTCTCCTGCCCACCCCAGACATAAATTCCTACCAGACCTCTGTAATAGCCTTCCAAGTTAATGAGTTGGTCTTTTTCCTCATCACTCTCGACACCAGGTTCGCTCCACAATCATTCTTGGCTCTCAGGCATCTAAACTAAAGGGCATTTTGTTTATTGATCATGGCCCAACAAAGTTTCATAATGAAAGCTTTGTTTTGAGTCTCAAGATTTTTAATGCTCAATCCTCCATTTTTCTTATGACTCATGACCTGGCTCCAAGCCACAAGGTTCATTTTCCTCTTGCTCTCATCCTGAGACCATAAGAAATTTGGAGTAGTCCTTTCAATATCCTGGAGCACTCCTTTCGGTAAAAGGGTTGACTGCATTTGATACGAGGGAAGTGCTGATATAACTAATTTAATGAGGGTTATTCTACTAACCATTGTTAGATACTTCCCTTTCCAAAATGAGAGGCGCGACTTAACCTTCCTAGTTATATGACCAAATGTCTCATTCCGGACTCTCGAGTGGATAAGGGGAACCCTCAGGTATTTGCCTAAGTCGTGAGTAACCCCAATACCCAGCTCATGACTTAGGTTTAAGGCTCTACCATGGTTAACATTTCTCCATAACCCGCTTGATGTCTAGAAACCGCACAGAATTTCTCGATAACCTGCTTGATGACTTTCATTTGCCCTAAGGAAGCCTTAGAGAACAACAGAAGGTCATCTACGAAGAACAGATGAGATGTGTTAGGGCCATTGTTTGGAAATTTCAGGGGTTTCCTCGACACTATGCCTTAATAAGATGGCTCAATCTTTCCATACAGAGAACAAAAAGGTATGGGCTAAGGGGGTCTCCCTGCCGATGACCCCTAAATGGCATAAATTCATTACCTTCCAACCCATTCCACATAATCCTCATAGAGGCCGTATAGACGCAACATAAGATTAGATGGATTAGGTTTTCTTGAAGACCAACTTCCCTTAAAGTGTTTTCTAGAAAACCCCAGTCTAGTCTGTTGTACGCTTTTTCCATATCAACTTTCACAGCAACGTACCCTTTCCTACTGGGCTTGGATCTCATAAGGTGAATGGGTTCCTGGGTATGATAATATTATCGCAACTTGACCTAGTTGCAATAAAGCTACTCTAATCAGGCCCCACCAAGCCATCCATATAGTATCTAAATATGTTAGCCAGGAGTTTCGTTAGCACCTTAAATCTAACATTACAAAGGGATATTGGTCTGAGGTCTCTCAAGGTGATGGGGTTCTCCACCTTTGGGATAAGGACAATGTTGGTCTGGTGGACATACCTAATGTGAGTGGGGTCTATGAAGGCTTGCCTCACTAAATCACATATCCTAGGCCCAACCTCAGCCCATTGGGTCTGAAAGAAATGGGCTTGGATACCATTAGGTCCAGGAGCCTTGAAAGCTCCCATAGAGAAAGCTACATTCTTAGTTTCCACACCACTCACATCCTTATAGAGAGCCTCCAATTGGGGCACTTGCAGAGTGGGGAATTCACTAGGGCAATCAGGACTTGGATACACGCTAGGGTCCTTAGTGAAGAGGTCCTTATAATAGTTAGTAGACATAGTCCTTAACTCCTCTTGGTCATGAATCTAGTTTCCATTGCCATCCTGTAAGGCGAGGATCCTCCGTTTCAGTTGTTTGACCATGGCTGAGGCGTGGAAATACTTTGTATTCCTATCTCCCCATTGAAGTCAATTACATCTAGATTTTTGAAACCAAAGAATCTCTTCCTGCATCATTAACTTACTATATTCTCCCCAGAGTTTCTTTTCCAGTTTGTAGAGACCACTCGGAGTTTCTCCGTTTTTGTCGGCGTCAATCCCTTTTAGCCTTCTCAAGATCATTTGTCTCCTCTTAAGGATGCTACCAACCGAAGAGTCATTCCATTCCGTGGCTTGCTCTTGGAAGCTTTTGACCCCCTCAATCCAATTTCTCTCCCTCCAAGCGCTTTCCACAATTTCTTGAAAGCTCTCTTCAAGTCTTTAGGCTGCCACATAGTGAAACCTTTTCTTTTGTTGGCTTCGGGGAAGGGTTAGAGGCAAGACACAACCACAACCTTGTGATTAGATTTGTACTTTATGTCATGGAACACCTGAGTGTTTGGAAAATTGACCATCCAATCAACATTGTACAAGACCCAATCTAATTTTTCTCTAACTCCTCCTCGCTCCCAAGTGAACTGATCTCTGGGATCATTGAGTTCATGAAGCCCGGCCTCAAGAACACAATCATCAAAATGCTTCATAAAAGGATGTGAGTTGGGGAACCTCCTTGTTTATTGGCAGGCACTCTATAAGCATTGAAGTCCCCCACTAAAATCCAATTTTTGACTGTAAGCTCTGCGATTTCCTTGATGGACTGCCATAAATGAGTCCTCTTCCTATAGCTAGTTTCACCATAGATAAAGGAGGCAAAGAAGAGCTTATTGAGCATCCGGTTGTGAATTTGGCAATGGAGCAATTGAGTATTTGATGTGATGTATTCCACATCAAAATCCATAGAATCCCAAAGTAACCAAATTCCCCCAGAATAACCCGAAGCCTCAACCCTAATCCAATTTGAAAATCCAAGCTTACGGACAATGTTCTCAGTACAATTCCCACTAACTCTTGGCTCAAGCAAAGAGAGGATATCAATCTTATTTTTCTTGACCAAATCCTTAATAAGGATGGGGAAGGTTCTATTACTTGCCCTCCTACAATTCCAAGAAGCAATGTTCATAGAAACAAAGTAGGAAGAGAAGGGACACTTACTAGCTGGTGCCTGATTCCAGCCCAGCTCCTATTTTTGGCAAGATATCAAAGTCTTCAATGTGGTCTTCCTCTTCCATGGTAGCCACCACATCCTCACTACTCCCCAACTCTGTCCTGGCATCTTCCATTAGGTCCTCCTCTCCATCAACTAATGGCACTAATGGGTCTGGGGGCTTTGGGTTCAACCGTTCAGACTGGGCAGCATTTATACTCCCTTTGCTCTTACCGCTATTGAAGTTAATATCTCCATTTCCCATATCACCTAGCGAGGGGGCTCTCATATGATGAGACTCTGGGCAAAATTCATTTATATTAGACAATTGGTCTATATTGCCACTTACAACACAATGGGTGCATTGTCTAATCATTTTGATTTTTCCTTCACCACTTGGGCTCTCTTGTATCATGCTTTTCATTTGGTCCAATTCCTTATCTCCCTTCTTGAGAATAAGCTCTCCACCTAGACCATTTCCACTTGTACTACTCGGCCCACTTTGCTCTCTTAGGCCTACTCCTTTCTCATTTATTTTTAATGGCCGATTTGCTTCCCTTGCTTTTCCCAATTCCTTTTTGTTTTTATTTGAGTTGCTTTTCTCCCTCCTCTTTTACAAAAGACGTGTGCCATCTCCCCTCCCATGAGCATTTTCATATTCTTTCCCCTTTTCAAACTTCATCCTTTCCTTCTTGGTGAAAGTCTCTGATGGCGCCGTGTTCAAGTCTTCATTTTCTTCCATTTTTACCAAAGCTCCAAATCTTAAAGCCCCCACTAGCACCACCTCATTCCTGACAGTTCTAGACCCTGGAGCAGCAGCATTGTCGGCAGCCAAATGACCCATGCCTCTAGCTTGATGATACGGAGTTGACCGTGAGACCAACATCCAAGGCCCAAAATTTTCTGGCGAGCTACCCCTCATCATCACCGGGGTGTCAAGTCGTGTTCTGGAGTCCATTTTCGACTGATTTCCCTGTTCCACAGTCCCACTTGACCGTCCTGTTTGCCTATCACGTTCTCGGCCTCTTCGTCGTGCATTGGTGGTCGCCGTGACAGGTACTCTCCATCGGGCGTCTCCTGCTCGCCTCTCCATCGCATTTTGGTGATCACAGCAGGTATTCTCTTCTCCAATGCTGTTATTGGCCTTCATCCAGGGACATGCTTCCCTTCAATGTCCATAACGGCCACACTCAAAACATATTAATTTTAGGTCTTCATATTCCACATTGAAACATTGCACAACTATTATCACTCTGGGAACAAGAATTTTTTGAAGGTCTAGTTCCACACATATTCTGGCATATCTCCCTCTCTCGACCTTTGTTTGTGTTGTCTGCCAAAGTGTGTAGGTCCAATCTCAGCGGATGACCTATTCTCTCCCCTATCCTTGTGATACAGTGTCTGTTGTAGTACTGCAAAGGGATATGGGGGATATGAACCCAAGTAATAATGCTTTTGAGAGGGTTCTTGAATGGGTCAAAGTAAGTAGTCCATCTCTAAATCAATATACAATGTTGGAAAATCACCCAAGGACCACCATATAAGTGCCTATTTGGGAAGCCATTTTCCCAAACGGTGCACGTAAGTCGAGACAAAACCATCTCGAAATCTGTAAAAACCATCTTGAAATCCATAAAAACCATATTAAAATCCGTAAAACCATCTCGAAATTCCCAAAATGCCTCGAAATCTGCAAAATCCATTTTCCCAACGGAGTTCCCAAACGAGCACTAAGACTTTCCTATAGTGGCTTCTCCATTGTTCCTGATTTATAAACTTGGCCACAAAGTAGTTGTTTGGTAAATCTACCAACTCAAACTCAGAAAAATCCCATATCTTGGCAAGTTGGGATTTGAGCATATATAGGTTAAACCTTCGTCCAAGCATTGTGAGCACTAGGGAAAAATTCCAAGGCCTACACCATTCATTGTACTCTTCTTGAGAGACAGGCACCACGGGGTATATTCTTTTGATCCTCTATATCTCTTCTGATGGTTCAGGCATCTCCCAGTAAATATCTTCATCCTCAAACAGCAGATTATCCTGTTCCATAAAGTAGCTTCCATTTACTAGTCCATTGTACCCCATTAGAGTGTTCTTATACGACCTGTGCTAGGCTTCAACAGATGGTGGGTCATTACCTTCATTATCCTGGTTCCTTCCATCCAATTCCTTTTCTTCCATTGGATCATCCACCATCCCTTTTGGCTCCATTTCTACTTTCTGCTTCTTATTCCGACCTTCACCTTCTGCTTCCAGTGGCCAGTCTGGCGGATTTGTACGTTGTCCGGTGTCCTCCATGCACTTACTGAAAACTTGGCTCACAACCCGAGAGTGTTCTTGTCTCTATCCTTCCTTTCCTTAAGCCCTTTGAACCCACCCAGCTAAACCTGCAGTGGGCATGCCACATCACATAGGTTGACTTGCATTACCAAGTTTTGTTGCACCCCTAAAAAATAAATTAAGAAAATTTATTAGCAAATCTCAAATAGAGAATTAATGTACAAAAATTTTGAAGATTGGTAAAATTACCATCAGGTTTAACAGTAACTGATTCGATTATCATTAGCAACCTCATTAACCGTCAATAACAACCGGACCAGCTACAGCTGGGATCTAATGATAATTTTGCAAATATTTAGAACCTTTTATTCATTAATTGGGTTACTTGAGACCTGATTGTAAATTTTCCAATAGATTACTATATGCACCTCACAAAAGAGAAGAGGAAAAAGATTCACTTGAAACCATTGTATTTCACAATTTATTCCGATTTACGGAGCCAACATTACATAATGGTTGGATAAATTCGTAACGAACCAAAATGTGAATTCTAATAGAATTACCAACATTTAATATTTAGTAGTGCATCAAATAGAATAAAATCGAATAAAAGGACGTATATGACAATTAGATTGTGCAGGTGAGATATTTACAATAAAGAAATTATTTCATATATTTGTCACCTTTTTTTTGTGATACATATTAGTAACCTTTTAAATGAGACAAGGTGATAATTAATACTAAGAATATTCTGATCACTTATAATATTTTAGTAAATAAGATATCTTAAAACTGATTTAACTTGAATTAAGTAATCATTACTTTAATATTACTTGATTGAGCCAAATAACCTCACTAAATATTTCAACCAATAAAAGATGGATCCGAAGTCCAACATAAGTAAACGGGATAATGGCACAAAGTTGACTTACATCAGAATGGTTGATTG
>JANTPZ010090464.1:0-40936 GCA_025593235.1 Vachellia pachyceras | reverse complement strand
ATAATAATAATAATAATAATAATAATAATAATAATAATAATAAAAATAAAAGGAACCATTGTGACTATATATGAGTCTAATTAAATTGCTTAAAAAACACTAACCTGAAATTAATCGAATCGGAGAACGTGGCATTCGTTCAAATAAAAGATGGATCCACAGTCAAAATCATTCAAAAAAAAAAAATTTATTGTTTGATGGGTTTTATCGATCAATGTTGACTTGTTACCTCAATGGTCAATTTCTTCTTAATTTTGATATTGATTTATATAGCTGTGTGACAAATACCTTTGTGCTAAATTATTGTGTTTATTTGGGAACACCGTTTCCCCTAACAGTACACGTAAATCAAGATAAAACCATCTCGAAATCTGTAAAAATTATCTTGAAATTTATAAAAATCATCTCGAAATACGTAAAACCATTTAGAAATCCGTAAAATACCTCGGAATCTGTAAACTCCTTTCTCCCAACGGAATTCCCAAACACACAAATTGTTTTTTCTATACTAGTTTAGTTTCTTCCTTTAATTTAAACCTCCTAAATGACACAATTTATTACTGTAATAAAAAATATATATAAACCCACCTACAATTTGCTCCTTGTCTACTTAAAGTTGTCGACAGCGATATGCAAACCACGACTATTATATTGCAGCATATTTGATGTTTGCTATCAACTTGATTGCCAAATTACCAGTGACAATTAAAAAGCGTCACTTAATCTGTCATATTTTAATTATTCTTTACCTGTTGCTTTCTTTTTGCCATATTCAACTTAATTATTTGCTCATTTTCATTTATGCCTGAAAATTATTGTGTTATCATCTCAAAATCACCGACTTTTTGTTGGTAAAAATGGTCTAGATGATATCAAATATGAAACTGCCTTTTATCTTTAATATAAGATTTGGTTGACTTTCTTAGAAAGATTAATGAGACCAATTAAATTGATATGTTTATCATTTTTCTTAATTAAACTAATCGTTTAAATTATAAACCGATATATAATTCAACGATATATATTAATATTTTAGAATATTTATATTCTATTTTATGTTATTTAGCTTTCTTAATCACCTTAAAAAATTAATTGGAGTTTATATTAACAATAGTATACTATAGCATTAATTAAGGATTATATAAAAAAATTCTTTAATATCTTTTTTATGTATTTAAGGAATATGGTTGGGAGAATTACTTTAAAATCCCACGCTGCGAACTAATTACTCTAAGGTCTCAAGAGGTTGTTAATGGTAGTTACTTCATTTGTCAATGGTGCTCCTCGACCTGTTATTAACGACCTCTTGGGATCTTAGAGTAATTAATCCGCTATCGCGGGACCTATATCCAATTCTCCCAATATGGTTTCTTTGAAAATTTCCTTGCAGTCGCCAATCACCTACATATTATTGTTTTGAATGCTTGTTTTTATATATGTCACAGTTACAAATTAATTTAAGATTATAGTGTGGGGCAAGTTGCATGGTTCTGCCATTTTTCAGCAACCATCATGCCAAAATGGAATAAAGTGATTAGTGAATTATTTTTAGTCATGTGCATATATTATTGCGAGAGTGTCTTAATCAATATTGTCAATTCTCCTTTTGAGTAATGATAATTTATTTGTTTTTTCAAAAGAAAAGATTGTACGTAGTACAAATAAATTACTTTCTTATAATCAATCACGACGTTAATGACATGCACGTTCGATGATGCGATTTAACTTATTTCATATTATGATCTGATCAGAGTGCTTAATTAATTGACAAACTTTATTAATGTAAATAGAAACGCAACGGGAAGGTGCTTTATAATGTACGTGAGTGTGTGTTTAAAGAATGCAATATGGTATATAATGACATGCACGTACATTGTTGTGTTATTTAATTAATTTATTTTCTTTATAATTAATCTCATAGTGCTAATTAACAATTCTCAAGTAAAACGCAATGTAACGATGGGATTTTTTAAGAAAAATAAAACAAATGGCAACGGTAAGGTGTATTTGAAGAAAAAGATTTATCTAGATCCAAACTTTAATTGAACTTGGAGGATCCCTATGAAATTTAAAAATAAAACTATAAACTTGGTCAAGCTAATCTGACGTTCGGAAAAAAAAAATCCAAACAAGGTGTAACGCATACTCTTCCTCGTGTTCTTAATATAAAACACGACCCTCTTAATAGTTTAATTTATTTATTAGAGTGCGTCTTATATTAAACATTAAAATATACTTTTAGTCTTTTATTTTTACTTTAAATTTCATTTTAGTACTTTAAATTTAAAAGGTGCACTTTTAGTCTCTCAAATTTAACGCCGTTAGTTTTTCTTAACGGAAATTACTGATTCATCGAATTTAATTGATGACTGTGCAATAAAACGTTGACAAAGCATCCTCAAATTTTAATTTTAATTTAATAATATAATAAATTTGATATTTTAAGTTGTGTAAAATAAAAAAGATTTAAAACACTAGCGTTAAATTTGATGAGTCAGCAATTTCCGTTAAGAGAAACTAACGGCGTTAAGTTTGAGGGACTAAAAGTACACTTTTAAACTTAAATGATTAAAATAAAACCTGAAACAAACATAAAGGACTAAAAGTATACTTTAGCCTATATTAAATAAAAAAGGCATAAATTATTATAGCAAGCTTGCCCCAAAAAAAATATATCACGGCTCGCATGTGTGACATCATTGTTTCAAAATTATTCATGTATACACATAATGGCAAAAATGTCTGGCATGATTTTTTTCCTTGGATAGACATAAGTATCATCTTATTAAAAATAAGCTAAAGTATACTTTTAGTCCTTTATGTTTGCGTCAGGTATCATTTTAGTCTTTTAAGTTTAAAAAGTACACTTTCAGTCCCTCAAACTTAACGCCATTAGTTTCTCTTAACAGAAATTGCTGACTCATCAAATTTAATTGATAATCGTGCAATAAAATGTTGATAAAACATGCCCACATCTTAATTTTAATTTAATAATAATTTAAATTTTAAATTGTTAAAATAAAAAAATAAAATAACATCGTTAAGTTTGATGAGCTAGTCAGCCAGAAACTAACGGCGTCAAATTTGAGGGACTAAAAGTGTACTTTTTAAACTTAAATAACTAAACCTGACGCAAACGTAAAAGACGAAAAGTATACTTCAGCTTAAAAATAACTATGTTTGATGCTTTCCCAGTGGGCTTTGGCAGTATTAGACGTAATTATGGTGGGAAAAAATGATATAACTGTGTGTAATGCAAAACAATGGGCAGGCACACACACACAGATATATATATATATATATAGGATCTGGAAATGAAAGATCAACGTAAACATAAAAGCCTTTTGACACAAAAGCATGATGAGGTTGGAGATTTGATTATATATATATATCCCAATCTCTTCATAATCTCCTAGTAAGAGTGAGACGTGTGGCGATCTGATACGTTTGGAAGTGTGCAGTAATTGGATCATCAGTAAGAATTTGATGTTAAAGCAGGATTCAACCCCAGTGACCAGCTACTTCAAGGGAATTTCCATACAATTAGATTAGATTTACAGGGCCTTTGGTGCAATCATCATAAAGTTGATAGGTAGTATTCTTCAATGTTCTTACCGGAGATAATATTGATGGACTGCTTTGGGAGAACATAGTGATCAGAAAGGAAATTAGGAAGCTCCTTACATTAAAATTTAAACATATATGATCTACCCAGAAAGCTAATGAATGTGAAGAATACGTTTGTGTAGGTTGAAATAAAACCCCCTAACTCTTCTTTAGGATGTTGTATTATTGCTTTTGGAAATCTTAACTCCACTCTTTAACTTGTCATCAAGAGTTACAACTAGGATAATTTCTAAGATGACTCATTGCAATTTCGTAAGTAATATTAATCTCTCTTCAATATGTGTTTATAAATCGTAACAATATTATTTCTATGAACATCATTTTTCCTTTTCATAGAAGTCAGAGTGCATGTTTAGATAACCGTTGGGATAAGTAGTTTTTACCCGGAATGCATTTTGAAAAATAACTTCTATTCATAATGCATTTTGAAAAAAAATCATATTATGTTTAGATAAATGTTAGAGAAACGACTTTTTGTGAAAATGATAATTTATTTGAATAAATTTTAGATAAGTAACTTTGAGTGGAAAACTCGTTAAATAATACACATACATCATAATTTAAAGATTAAATGTATACTTTAACTTATTTTTTATCATTTTATTTTTCACTAAAATTATCATAACATATATAATATATGTATGTGCATTATTTAAAATGAGATTCATGTAAAACTTACTTCTTAATCATTTATTCGAAATGTATTTTTTTTTTAACCTGTGCCGCGCAGCCCCTGCAATCTTGCTAGCTGCTAGTTGGGGGCTTGGGGCTGCTTCTAGAAATGCTAATAACAAATGCGCAAAAATTTCTAAATAATTGTTTGCCGGGGATCGCATAAGGGAGTCGGAGGAGAACCACTTTCGGCGTTAGAATGACCGCGAACATCGTCGTGGTTTTTGATTTTGATCGGACGATAATAGACGATGACAGTGACAGATGGGTCGTGACGCAGATGGGCCTCACGCAGATTTTCAATGAGCTTCGCTCTACCCTTCCTTGGACCTCTCTTATGGTTTGTACTCTTATAATTTCAATTCGCTTTTTGAATAAGTATCGAAGTTTCTCGCAGGGTTAATCAATATGCATATGACTTCAGTCCTTTTTTGACTGCAAAATGTGGAAAGTAATTGAAGCTCAGATGGGGGTTCCTTTTTGTAGTCCATGAAAAAAGTTTGGGGGCGTGAAATATTCTTTTTTCCCCTTACAAATGTTTTAGTTTTCTAGTTGAGTTTTTCTGTAATTTGCAGCTAAATTGTACATTAACCTGAATCACGTTAAATGGATTCATATTCTTGTTATACATTTGGATTTTGAAATTAGTTCATCTTCAAATTTATTCAATTGCTTCTTTGACTGTTTAAAACGTCTAATCTGATAGGATAGGATGATGAAAGAGCTCCACTCCCAAGGAATTAGCACGAAGGACATTGCAGAATGTCTGAAAAAGGCCTTATTGCATCCAAGCATCATTGCAGCTATAAAATTAGCTTATGCTCTTGGGTTAGTAGTTTCTTGATCATAATCAATGGTCCCTGATTTCGCCTTCCTTTCTAACCTTTGTGATAATTGACTCTATCACTATGTTGAGAACTTGTTTCTTTCAGATGTGACTTGCGGATAATTAGCGATGCAAATATGTTTTTTATTGAGACAATATTGGAACATCATGGCATATTGGGGTGCTTTACGCAAGTCAATTCAAACCCAACTTATGTGGATGAAGAGGGACGTCTTCATATCACTCCATTCCATAACTCAAGCATGGCTACTCATAATTGCCATCTCTGCCCTTCAAATATGTGCAAGGTGTTGCTTAAATATCATTGTTCTTCATCATTCTGCCTTCTTGTTACACACACACACACACACACACAGATATATAAACTTCTACGTCTGAGAAGAAAGAACTATAAGTTTATGGAGTAGGTGTAGTATAAATATAGGATTAACTAAATTTTCATTGGAATTGCTTGCTAGTTGAAATTTTCTCTCAAAAACACAATCAGTCATCAATAAAAAGGTGATCCAACATTTGAAGTAATCAAATACCTACTTTTAGATCTGGAAGATGTCAATTGTCACAATTTCTATATGGTGGAACCCGGTTGAAACGCAAATTTTAATGAGCACGATTATCCTTTACAAGTAGCAGAAGTTCCTGTAATGTGAGAGGGACTTTTTGCTTGTTGAAATTGCTTGACTGTTGTAAAATTTATCTTCTTTCCTCCATATTTTTAAGAGAAAATTATCTGTGCAAAACTAGTAGGTGATACAGTTAAAAAAAAATTACGTGAGGATATCCAATCTTCCTGTTTTCCTCTTTCAGCGAGGGAAACCAACAGTGACTAGCCGATACAGGAAAGTGGGTGTTGTTGATCTGATTTGCGGCCTTTGGCTTAGCACTTGGGTGGTTATTGATCAAATTTGTCTTAGTTGCTGCATCCTTACAAAATTGTTAGAGCCAAAGACTGATTTTCAGCTTCCATTATTATCTGACTAAATCCATTCCATCTTGCCAACCTAACTTTCTTTGATTACTTGTTCCACATAGTATTGGCTGTTAAGTGATTTTCATCACAGGGTTTAGTGATTGATAAAATCCGAGGTCCTTTACCTGAGAAAAAGAGGAGACTGATCTACATTGGAGATGGAACAGGTGATTATTGCCCAACATTGAGGCTGGATGGAGGTGATTTTGTGATGCCAAGGAAGAACTATCCTCTCTGGAATCGGATTTGCAGTAACAGAGAACAAGTTAACGCAAAAGTTTGTGAGTGGAGTGGTGGAGAGGAGTTAGAGGGCGTCCTATTGAACCTTATCAAGAAATTAGCAGTAGACAATGTTGTTAGTGATTCTTGTTCTGCGTTGTCATCGGGTGTGTTGAGAGCGCTCAGTTCCTGAGTCAAGATGCATTAACTCAGACTCTTCATGGTCCCCTCGAGTAACTTTAGTAAGATTCATCCTGGTTTGTTGACGGCCGTTGAGCGCTTCTAACAGGATAATACTGATTACTTCTGGTTTATGAAAATGAATTCAAGCATGTGGTTGGGCAGCCATTATTTTATGATGAGGCATGGGAACGGGCATGGCAGATCATGCCTCAGCATGTGCTGGCTAATGCAAGGGACATCCACTTCCACAAGGCTCTCCAGCTCCACACAATTCTCTTTCTTCCTAAGCTAAGCATATTGTAGAAAAATACAGCTGCCAAGGATATGGATACTTACTTGAGAATTAAATAATCGATATCTGTGTTGCATGAAATCTGACTGGTGTATTATATCATCGATGTTTTATTAAATGGTTGATGAGTCGTACTTCATTCCTTTGTTTTCACAACAAATAACAAGTGATCGTGATATTAAGCAAGGTCCGTAAAGTTATATCTGTCTCACAATATGTGAATGACTTGTCGTGGATGAAAACTGTTTATCTTGTAATAAATATTAAAATATGAAATATTATGCGAGTTGCATGATTCACAGAACAGGGAGGTCTCATTTCATGCTTTTGTATACTTGTGAAGGTTAGTTGAATTTGTGGCACAGATAGAATATTAAACTTGTTGCTTTATGGATGATGCTCTAAATTAGTGTACTATGGTAGGAATTTATTGTTTATTTGATATAAATAATATATTATGAGTGCACATATACAAATTGGTCATGTTGTGTTGTTGGGAATGGGATCTTCAACGCCCCATCCACTTTTATTATTTTCTGCTGATGCCGGTCGAGGAATTGGTTAATCTGTTGTAAGCTTTTGTGGATCAATGGAAGTATATTTCGTTGCCCGAAAAAGGGAAAAAAGAAAAAAAGAAACTTGGTCACATTCTATTATTTGTTTGTTTTTGCTTATTTCCATTTCAAGTTTCCAACTCATTAAAAATATTTGCATGTAGACTGTCGAGTCAGCTCATGTATTGGCATGATACTCTTTTTTTTTTTTTTGCATTGATTTAATTTAAACACAATTTCTTATAGGAAATGAACCACACATACCCCACAACCTACGATGGGTTATATCATAAAAATTTAATTCAATGGACTCAATTAGAAAATAGTTCAAACTGTAAGAACTAAGTTGTTAAACCTCAGTATACTATATTAAGAAAAATTAACCTTTTGGCTGAATCCAATTCCAATCAAATAACGATGGTAAAAAGAAATTCCAATCAAATAACTAACTTTATTAATGCAGTTGCAGTTAGACATGAGAGGGCTAACATGATTGGCCTCTTGGAGCTCGCCCATATTTGGGTGCATCTCTGCCACCGAGCCTGTGACCGAGGTAACCAAGTCGCTAGACACAACAACGTCCATTAATTATAGGCAGTTAGCCATGTTACCAAAAAAAAAAAACCAAAGGTTTTTGGTTTTTCATATATTATACTCTGAAAATGAATTTATAATTTTTAAATTGATACTTTGAAGGAGCCGATATCTCCAAAATATGAACAAGAACCCATTTTTAAAATAACCTTGATTGAATAAGGGATAAATACTTACGTATTTTCGAAGTGTCATGTTATTTGATGCTCTCCTAAATAAAAATGTTTCGACTATCAATTTTTATAGATTCTACAAATATTTATTATAATAGTTATAACAAAAGAAAAAAATAATCTATAAAAGTTTGAGATATAAAATTCATAAAAAAATAATTAGAATATTTTTATTGAATTTTAAGGGTGATATCACGGAGAACGTAGGGAGTTCTGAACAAGAGTTCCTCTTTCATCTTCCAAGATTCTCTCTACTTCCTTGTGTAATTGAACTAAAAAGGAAGGGGCAGGGATTACCGAGCCGCTGCTCCTTATTCTGCCCAATCCAACCAAAATGGAATAAAGACTGAGCAGACTTTCTCTGACTCGTTTGAAGCTTCCAATAAAAAAAACTAACACGCATGAAAAGAATCTTCAATCCCGCGCATCAGTTCCTCTTGTTGGTTCTCCTTTTCTTTAACCGTCTCTGTTCCAACTGTGGTCTCTCTTTACCCCATATGTTGAATGGGGAACAAGAGCGAAGACGGGGAGAATCTGATGTTGTTTCATGGAGTATTGGAGGCTATGCCCCTCTTCGCCAAGGAGCTTGTTGCCGGAGGTGTTGCCGGTGGCTTTGCCAAGACCGTCGTTGCGCCCCTCGATCGGGTCAAAATTCTCCTTCAGGTATTTGATATTTCATTCAGTTTGCCACTTCTCAATTTTTTCTAATTCTCAGCTAGTGTGTTCAGCATGAAATTCAGGTTCACATCGTCTATCAATTTCAGCTTCCTGGCTTGCCTGCTTTGACATTTATTGCCTGTTTTATATATTAATGGGTCTTGCTGGAGTTATTATCCATCATTGAGGATGGGTAGGATTTATAGATACCTGAATTATTGAGTTGGGGAAGTGGGTTTCGCGGAAAAAATGGAACTTGCCTAGAGGCATATTCCTTTTAAGATTACCTGGCACATATGAGGAATCCCTTCTTCTGATTACTTTGTGCAGAGAATTTAACTCCTAAGAACTTTGATGTGTACCTGGCTGGAATAACAAATAAACGGCGACTACTTGTTTTGTTCAAGACTTGGATGCTGTATTGCCTAGCATCGGTTTGATTATATGATTCTTTGTTTAGGCTGTGGAGTTTTCCTATTTATTTAATTCAAAATAGAACGTGGTTTCTGCTATCTGACTGGTAGATTCCGCCGTTGATCACGTTTATACCAAACAAGTCACCTTGGCAGGTCGATGAATTCTTTTTCTTTTCATATTCACTTGTGGCAATGGCAAGGATGTTTAAGTTTAATAGACTATCATGTCACTATTCCTCGAAACATTTCTCTGGTTGAAGTTTAATATTTTTATTCTAAGATTCTGGCTTCAGAAATATTTTGTCTTGTGCAATTTCTGCACGAACTCCAGAACCTGTGACAACTGTTACCGATGTTAACTAGCCACTTCGTTCATGAATTTCTCAATAATATATCAGCCTTAGCTAGAACGTTTAAAAAATCAAATTAATTAAGGTGGCAGCAACTAATGTAGCAATGACTCCCACTTAAGGGCACTAAATTATTTGATGGCTTATCAGAACAAGTGTAGCAATGACAAATTCAGTTCAATGAATTCTGGGTCTTTTTTCTATTTTTTTTTCCTTATTTTGGTCAACAAACAATGATTCCAGATCCACCAGTGAAGATTTCTCAAGGTTTTTGCAATCACATACTGTCTCTTGATCCTTATTATAAGGCTTCTCTAAGCACCTCATTGGAGCCAAGAAAAGATTATTTAAATCATTAATTTTGTTTGAAAATGAAACAAATTTCCAAAGTTACTCATATTTAAAATCATGAAAGCATTTTGAGAAGCAAAAAAAGAAAAAATTGCATCAAACTTCAAATAGGGGCAATTTTGAAGAAATGTAATTAATATCCTACCTAGTGACTTGTATAAAGGCCATAATTCCTTTTAGAAAGTGACATATAATAGGAATTGGAGGGAGTAATTGATAAGTTGTTATAGTTTTTCCTTTGATTATATGCAGTTAACTGTATGATTTGCTTGAGTATGTGCCCAGGTTGATTATAAAAGAAGTCTGTACTTGTTTGGTTATCCATTTCCATCAATGGCCTTAAAAAATCACTCACCCTCTCTTGTAATTTGCATTATTGTGAATCCTTGAAGACAAGAGGAGCTGAATTTCAGAGCACAGGGCTTTATGGATCAGCGAAAAGGATTGCCACAACAGAAGGATTTTTGGGATTCTACAGGTGAATGAAGGATGAATCTTTTATCCATTAATGTCTGTGCTGCCTTGGATTTTGTACGACTAAACCTCTGGGACCAAATTTATGTACAGAGGAAACGGAGCAAGTGTTGCAAGAATTGTCCCCTACGCAGCACTTCATTACATGTCCTACGAGCAATACCGCAGATCGATAATGCACTCTTTTCCTGATGTTTGGAAAGGCCCTACCCTTGATCTTGTAGCAGGCTCTTTATCTGGAGGCACAGCTGTGCTCTTTACTTATCCCCTTGACTTAATTCGGACTAAGTTAGCCTATCAGGTTAGGTATATTGTGTCTCTGAGTGCTACTGTCAAGTCTTCCAAGAATAGAATAATAAAGGGAATTTATTTAATGCCTGCGAAAGAGTTAATCATGTGGTTCTGAGTTGAAATCTAAATCTCACACCATTTTCCCCCTTATAAAAGTTTGAACTAAGCTGTATCCGACATTGCAGGTTATAAGTACAACAAAGGTCAATGCTCCAGGGGTGGTTAACAATGAACAAGTTTACAGAGGGATCTTAGACTGTTTTGCAAAAACTTACAAAGCAGGCGGCATTAGAGGCCTCTACAGGGGAGTGGGTAATGCCTATAAAACCTGCTCATACTACTAGTACCAGTATGATTGTGTTTAAATGTTGGGTTCACATTGCGGAATTTTTTGCATTCAATTCATGGCAACAGCTCCATCATTGGTTGGGATATTCCCATATGCGGGTTTAAAATTCTACTTCTATGAGGAAATGAAACGCCATGTCCCTGAGAAGCACAAAGATAGCGTCGTGGCCAAACTTACATGTGGATCCGTAGCAGGTTTATTGGGACAGACCTTCACGTATCCCCTCGAAGTTGTTAGGAGGCAAATGCAGGTAATTCATTTCATTTATGTTGTTTTATAGATATCACATAGCATGATACAGATTACAGAGTGGACACCTTTACCTGTATAGGTTCAAAAACTTCGGGCATCTCATAATGTACAATTGAAGGGCACTCTGAGAACCCTTTTCATGATCGCTGAAAATCAAGGCTGGAAGCAGCTATTTTCCGGTCTGAGCATCAACTACATAAAGGTGGGAAAGCTGAAACCTTTTTCTTTAAGAAACCAACCCTCCGGAACTTTACTGCTTAATTATTGCTGGCTTTTGTATGGTTCAGGCTGTCCCATCTGTGGCCATTGGATTTACAGTTTACGATACTATGAAGTCATGCCTCAGAGTTCCATCAAGAGATGAAGATGCAGTTGAAGTGGTAACGAACAAAAGAATCAGTCAACCATCCCATCATCACCGCCACCATCAGCAGCAACAGCAGCAATAATAAAAAATTCCCATTGAAACTCTTCTCAAGCGTAGGAAGGGCTTCCTAGTCAGATTCTATTTCAACATAACCTTAGCTCTACATTGCATTCTTTCAAGTATTTAAGTGCGAGGTGGAGATTATATACCATCTCCATGTAGCGCTTACATGTATTTTTGTACTTCCTAGATAACGATCGATTGGCAGGGCAGATCTCATTGATTCCATGGTTTCCTGAGAAACCATGTTTCTTGGGAAGCTTGGACACTTATCATGTACAAAACAGCTCTAGGATAAATTAGGACTCGCAATGTGCAAGAATAAAGAAAGGATTAGAAATTTTAAGCTGACTTTACTACGTTTGACTTTTCGCAAGCAGCCCCCTGTTTGATATTATGGTCCTTATATCTTCTTGGCCATTATTATTCTCAACGTACGACTTCTGATTTGCCATTACGCTTGTGACCGGAAGGCATTCATATAAAGGGAAAATGACTAGCATACATCCTTTGTCATCTGTTAAATGAAAATTGGCAAGATTTTCCGCATTCTACTGACATAATTCTAAGCCATTTCAAAGAATGACAAATCTATATATAAGGAAAGTACATTTGCGAGAACTCTTTATAACTACAACCGGGTGACAATAAATTTCATGCCGCACACCATATTGTTATTGTTAGATGGAAAATGTGACATGGTAGCTGATACCTGATCCAAAAACTTCCTGTGACCCCCTAGTCCAGTGAATAATGTACAACACAAGAAACCTCGGGTCATTGAAGGATCGACATATGGACTGGTTTGGCAGCACAAAGGATAAGAAAGCACTACAGATGAGGACTGAGTATCTACGACCATAGTTGCTTGCTTTAATACAATCTCTACCAATAATCCCCGCAGGAGCAGTCGCCATCTTTGAAATGGTGGAATCGCTTATTATCCCTCACAATGAGCTCTCTTCCAACAATCTTTGACATGATTTTTATGGCATTGTGGCAATCACCACAGATACGGAGATTCTTGATAATCCTAAGGGTAGTCCTTGGGGGTGTACTGATGAGACCATAAGCAATCGCCAAACGTTCGCTGTGATATTGCAAAGCCTTCTCCTTTGCTTCCTCATCGATATCATGTAGAACATATCTTGTATCTGGAACATAACCTGCATCCCTTATTTGCCCACTCAAGCCTTTCAATTTCTCATTTGCCTCCTCTCTATAAGTTATGTTATGCCTATATTCAGTGACTTTATTCTTCTCCTCAATCATGTTGACTGCAGACTGCCTCTTTCTTGGAGGCATGGGAAGTTTATTAGAAATGGCCTTTTCTTTGGAAGGATCAAGATATACCAACAACTCTTCTGCATGATCTTCAAGATCTAGGTCTCCATGATTTCGTGCAAGGTTTCGAAGAGCCTCCCAAACCTCCACTGTAGGCTCAAATGGCATATTCTCAATGAACTCCTTGGCTTCATTCAAGTGACCAGCATTGCCCAGAATGTTCATAAACTCTAAATAATGTTCAATGCCAGGAACAATTCCATACTCATTCTTCATAGATTCAAACTGCTTGAACCCTTCTTCCACAGCTTCAGCTCGAGCACATGCAGCCAAAACCAATGCGAAAGACTCCCCATTAGGCCTTATTCCTTCCCGCTTCATATTGTTAAAACATAATAAACCATCATCCCCAAGACCATTCACTGTGTATCCATCAATCAACAAATGCAACGAACTGATATCTCTCTCCCGCATTTTATCAAACACCCTGCGCGCATCGTTCATACTGCCGCATCTTCCGTACATTCTCATCAATCTGTTATTCAACTCCACGTCCCTGTGAAATGGCGAGCGCCGGAGGAACTCGTGAACTCTTTTCCCTGACTCAAGCGACTTGGTATTCTCACATAAATTCAACAGCGCGAGGAAAACAGCATAATCAGCAGCAGCAGCAGCAGCACCTTGACCCATAAAATCTAACACTTGCTCGAGCTTGCCCTCTTCGCACAACCGCATCAAGTCGACATTTAATGGGCTTCCGGCCAATAGAACGTTGTCATTTTGCTGTTTGCTTTGGTCACCGTTCAAATTGAGCTCATTGCTCCGAAGAGGCGGGACCGTGTAAGGGGAACGAGTGTTAGAGCCATTTCGACGGCGAATATGCTTGCTGGTGTTGGTGGTAGAGGAAGACGAAGATGGGGTTGCAAGGGCGACAACAAAGAAAGCAGATTTTGGTGGGATGCCGGATCTAATGCGGGAAGACAGTGCATAACTTCCAGGGGGAGGAACGGAGGAGAGGGAAGCCATTAATATGTGAATTGGATTGGCGTCGGCTAGAGATGGTTAAGTGGTTAACACTACTTGGAAGAAGATGGATAGGGTATCATTCGAAATCGAGATGGAGCATGGGGAAGTTTCAGGATGACCAAAAAGCAGAAATATGAAATATCTCCTACGGATGAGGATGCATGGACGCGACAAGGCCTCGGTTAGTGTTGAAATCTAGTTTTGATTTCAAATTCTGAATTTTATTTTAAAATTTAGATTTGGTGTAAGTGCGAAAAATTTTCAGAAAAATTATTTTAATTATAAAATCTCGGTTTGAAATCTAGATTTTCTTTTTTCTATTTTTTCCTCTTTTTCATAATTTTTCCTCTTTTCTCTTTCCTACTTTTTTCCTTATTTCTCTTTCCTTTTTTCTACTTTTTTTCCTTATTTCTTTTTCCTCTGTTCTACTTTTTCTTTCGTTTTCTTTTCTCTCATACTTTTCATTCTTTCTTTTTCCTCTTTCCTACCAACTTTTTTGCTTCGGAATCCGTAAAAGCTAATAACTTCCCAAACATAAATCACTTTTAAAAACCTAGATTTTGACTCATAATCTGTAAAAGCTATTTTTCAAAATATATTCTCCAAAATCTAAGTTTTACCTTGAAATTTGTGAAAGTTATTTTTAAAAATAACTTCCAAACAAACGGGTTTCACTGTTACAGATTTTATTATTGTAGAGATTGTCATTCTTTTCTTTTCTTTTTTGTTGGCCGAGTAAAGATCGTCATTCACCTTAAATTTCAGGTCACAATATAAAATTTAAAAACAACTTTATTTATTATATTATTCACAAGACATTGAAAGTTTATTTTTTAGACCAAGTTTGATGATATTTAGCTTATCTTGATACATGCTTTTTATTATTATTTCCTTTATCATATTAACTGGCATGATGACAACCTGATTGTCCAATCAAGATGCAAATTATCCACAAGATTGTCCATATGCTAAGCCTTGAAGATCGCCCAAAAGTTAAAAAATTAACAAAAGTTCATATCAAATTTTAGGATCATTTGAATTTAGAGTGACAATGTCTAATGATGAACTAGAATGTAAATACAAGATGAGATGATTGCAGGCCATTACAAGCATTCAGTTCCTTCTAAGTGAAACTATTAACGCTGAACTCCAGAGAATTGATGAGGTGAGGACTAGTATACCAATGTCATATGAACAAACTGCCCAATCCGTATCAGAATAAGCTACTAAATCAAGGCATCTTGAGGGCTTGATATGTATTCCTAAGCCCCCTTGTCCCTTTTAAGTACCGTAGCACACATTTTACAACTATCTAGTGCTCGGTGGTAGAATTTGTCATATATTGACTTAATTTTTCTACACTAAAACTTAAAGATATTGAAGAGCGCCAATTACACTTGTAGGAGGATGCATCGTCAAGAGGAACACCTTTATGAGTGGATAAAGATTTCCCAAGAGATATGGGAGTTTTGACAGATGCTGCCCCACTCATTTGAAACCTCTCAAGTATATCCATGGTACATTTCTTTTGGTTAAGAAATAATCCAGATCTGTTCCTCTGAATTTCAATGCCAAGAAAATAATGGGCTAACTACAAGTCTTTGAGAGCAAATACACTATGAAGTTTTTGAGTAAACAGACATAAACTCTTAATGTTGCTCCTAGTTATGAGAATATCATCCAGATAGACTAAAAGAATCATAATCAGCTTTGCATCATCATAAATAAATAATGAAGAATCATTCTTGGAGTTGAGGAAACCCCAAGCAAGTAGAGTTTGCTTCAGCGAGTTTGCTTCAGCTACTCATACCAAGCCCTTAGGGCTTGTTTTAAACCATAAATAGCCTTAGACAACTTGCAAATGTGATTAGGCCTAGAAGGATCCATAAATCCTTTAGATTGTTCCATAAACATTATATCTTTTAAAGATCCATTGAGAAAACATCATTAATATCAATTTGTCTAATATCCCAACCAAGAGAAACAGCAAGGGAAATCACAATTCTAATAGTAGTAGCTGTCATAGCAGGGTTAAAGTTTTATTAAAATCAATACCGGCAGTCTGTTGAAAGCCTTTAGCATCTAACCTCGCTTTTGGCTTATCCAGAGTACCATCCGCCTTGTATTTGGTTTTGAAAACCCATTTGCTTTCAATTATGTTGCGCTGACCAGTGTAAGGAACCAGATCCCACGTGTCATTCTTCATCAAGTCTTCATATTCAGCATCCATGGCCTTTTTCCAGAGAGAGCTAGCTAGAGCTTCAGAAAAAGATGTAGGTTCTAGCAATTGGTGAGCTGTGTAGCCAACAAAAGGGGTCTTGGGCTTGAAAATACCATGTTTTCTCCTTGTTTGCGTGTGATGAAAATTTTGAGGTTGACAATGAGGCTGAACAACTTGAACACCGTCCACTTATGATGAAGACATAGGGCTGTGATAAGTGGAGGATAAAGACAAATCAGACTCATGTTGCAAAGAAGCATCTCCAGGTATAGTTACATATTTTGAGGCAGATGATGGAGACTGGGATAATGCAGATTCAGAAACAGAATCTAGATGAGAAAGAGAGGCACTTGGAGACAAATAGGAAGCAACTGAATCCGAGTGAGAGAGCTCCTGAGACAAGAGAGGCACATTTGAACCTGTATGAGCCATACTGTGAGTGGAAGAAGCATTGTAAGAAACAGAGGAAAGCTGCAATTGCATACAAAAGTGGGAGAAGAAATAATTTCAGCTTGAGGAGACTGCTTCAAATTAATAAATCCACTAGCAAAGGGGAACTCTTCCTCATTGAACACTACATGTCTTAAAATATACATCCGGTCAGTTGAACTAAAGCATATATAGCCTTTGTGAGACCCACTATACCCCATAAAAACGCATTTTGTGCTATGAAACTAAAACTTCTGATTATTATAAGGTCTCAAACAGGGGTAGCAGGAACAACCAAAACCTTAAGGTAAGAATAATTTGGTTTTCTTGACATAAAGCTACTGAAAAGGAGGTAAATCATTTAAAACTGAAGTAGGCAATCTGTTAATGAGATAAATTGCAATGGAAAAGGCTTCCCACCAATAGTATAGTGGCATTTTAGATTTTGTCATTAAGGTTAAACTTGTTTCTACAATGTGTCGACGCTTCCTTTCAATCCTATCATTCTGGGCAAATGTATGAGGATAAAAATGGTGAAAAAGAATGCCACTTGAATCAAGAACATATTTAAAACTCCTAAATTCTCCACTCCAATCACTTTGGAGAATTTTAATTTTGTAATCAAATTGGTTTTCAACCATTTTTTGAAAATGAAAAAAATGTGGTTAACACTTCATCTTTAGCTTTCAGAGGACAAGCCCATGTGAAACAACTAAAATAATCCAAGAAACTAATATAATATTTGTGGCCACCAGTGAAGGCAATAAGGGCAGGTCCCATAAGTCAGTGTGAATTAACTAAAACGGTTTAACAGCTCTAGAGTAAGACAAAGGAAATGGTCGTCTGTGTAACTTAATCCAATTGACTAGAATCACAGAAATTAAAATGCTCTTTATTCATGTGGCTAGAAACTTTACAATCCTTCAAAACTTGAACCCAAACATAGCTACTAGGATGACCAAGTTTTCTATGCCAAGACTCTAAATGGAAGCAAAAACATAACATGGTCGTAAACTGCTGTGAACTCTGAAAAAGACTAGACGCTGAACTTGAAATACGTTGAGTAGACTCTCCAAGTGTGTACATGCCACTGCTTGGTTCTTCATGCACCAGAACTTTATCATTATGTAGATCCTTCACAAAACATCTATGGGAATAAAATCAGACATAAACATCATTATCCTCAGTTAATTTCTTAACACTCAGCAGATTCTTTGTAATTTTGGGCACAACCAAAGGATCCTTCATTTTAAGATATTTAGAGTCACCACAAAGTAAAGCAGAATGATCAGTTTGCAAAACACACAGTGGAGTTCCATCACCAACTATAAGTTTGTGATTAGGATTACCTGAGTCATTAACCTTAGGTTCAACATTATCAAAACTGGAAGTAATGTGGTAAGTAGCACTAATGTCAAAGTATCACACAGGATCATTCACTGTCTTGTTGGTGGCGGTAAAGGGCAGATGCAAGAGCTGAAGAACTGGAGCTCACAAATTTCTTGCTGTCAGGACCGTCATAATCC
Source organism: Vachellia pachyceras (assembly GCA_025593235.1). Classification (NCBI taxonomy): domain Eukaryota; kingdom Viridiplantae; phylum Streptophyta; class Magnoliopsida; order Fabales; family Fabaceae; genus Vachellia; species Vachellia pachyceras. The sequence goes on along the minus strand of JANTPZ010090464.1, from coordinate 22,752 downwards.
CTATCATATTGTCTGTAGCAAGACCGAACCTCATGCGAAATTTTTTGCAGAGTTGGCACTTTGGTTTATCCTGAGTCTTAGTTTTGGAATCATTGGTCGGTCCAAGTTTTATGGCCCCCACGAGCAGAACGCCCTCTGGCTCAACCTCCACCTCTATGTTCCTGTATGTCAGTCCTCAAGGCCACATTAGCAAAACCGGTAGTGACAGAGGAAACAGAAGAGGAATGAAGCTGTTCTAAATGAGCTTCAAAGGCCAAAAGTTTCAAGTGCAATTCTTCCCATGTAAGATCAAGCTTATCAGATAAATAACAACCAATGGGTTACAATATTGTAAATGAAAAATGCTCAAAGGGATAATTCACAGTCCCTGAGCTGCTGGTTATTATTTATTATAGCAATAGTACGGTTACGATGAGAGTGAAACACTTGTACATTAAAGAATATTCTAGATCACTGTACATAATAAATAAATAATCATAGAGGCTAAATGTTCTCTATTCTAAACTACATCGTTTAGATATTATACATAACATATTACCTTCTTCTTTGGAACATTGATGCTCACTAATTCATCTTACCATCACTCTTAACATACGTACATTCTCAAATACATAGGTGCTTCGGATGCTGGAAGATGACATTCCCATGTGATTGCTTCTCATATCTGTCCATTTCTTGTGGGCAAGAGTGCAGAAGATAAAGAACAAACGGAAGAATATGATGGACTGACATAGCAATTGCAGAGGACAAACTCGAGTGCATGAGTTCGATGGTTCGTTGGAAGCTGTTATAGAAATCTAAGCAACACACACACACACACTCATATAGATGGGGTTCTTTCAGAGTTTTCTTTATAAATGTAGCATTAAGTTTTGCTCAAATTAGCTGAGTACTGCTGAAATGATGTATGTTCTTTTCTAAATTTTGGGGAGGGATCATAGAACAATGAAACTAGAGTCTGCGTTAGTAATGTTTTTTTTTCCCTTTTTGTGCAGAAAGAATAACGCCCGAATCTTCCGTCTTCTATTTATCTTTTGTGACGAAAAATAAGTGAAAGAAATGAGTTCTTAAGTCCAGAAAATCATAGAACGCTGTGTCAGGTTCGGGGAAAACGGACTTAGAAAACTTCGGCCGGCCATAGCATTTGCAGAGATGCAAAGGATTGCATCCATAATTTCAAAAAAAAAAAAAAACTAGACTTGTATAAAATAAAAAATGATAATAGTTAAATGTTTTGATGCAAATACAAATTACACATACAAACATACATGTGTTTGTAAGAAAAAAAGTATTATTACGATCACAGATATCCCCAGTTACTGGTGATCACTTCTTTTGCTTTTGGGTCTTGATGCTAATCCCTGAATCCATAGAGCTTGACCCCTTGCTAGAAAAACAATAGTTCAGACTTTCAGGCAAGTGGCTGTCCCTTCCCTTATAATTTAGATGTTTGTTCTTGTATCTTTTTTTGGGGGGGGGGTTGTTGGGAATACCTTCTCCTACATTTGACCTAAATAACAGACTGCATAGCAATTGCGCGTTCATTATATTTTCAATATAATAATGGTTCTGCGACACTTTGAAATAAAATGAAGACTTCTTTCCAGTGGGAGATATATTTTTTTTCTATAGGGCATATAATATTTTTCTTCTACCGGACATTTATGATTTGAAAGTAGTATAACTTGTTGTATATATCGATGTTGATGATACACAACAATGTATGCATGTAAAAGAAGGAGAAGAAGAAAATAATGACTAATTCAACAGAATGTGTGGAATTTTAGAAAACTGTTGCACGATTTTGCGTTTACTTGCATAGTCAATTGGGTAGAGAGTCTTTGCCCATCCTTTTTCTTTCACACTTATATACCAAGTCTAATACGTGTGTGTCTGTGTGTGTTGCATTTAATAATCTTATTCTCTCTCTCTCTCTATATATTGATTATTTCGCTCTGGGCGGGGCTCCATCGGCAGAAATAATTAACAAAACCTTCTCAGACTAAAACTCTGTCAATCTGTCGTGAGCAGTACGATGGTTGCTAATTTTCCACAGTATATTTAATCTTTTCTTCACGTAGTATATCTCGGACTTCAGAACAGGCAGATATGAATTAATGTTTGTGTAGAATTAATAATTAATATCCATACATAATAATCACACAATTACACAGACTTTGATTCGATGGTGATTAATGTTTAATTTTATTATTGTTTGAAATACAAAACCGTACGTGTCTCCTCATCTGCATAATCATTATTATTTGTGTGTGTATATATAGTTTCCTATCTTAATTGCTTTTGACTTTAAAGAAAGCGTTCCCTTGGGACGATACCTCCTTGCAAAATTAGAAAGCCACTCACAGGCATTATTATAAAATCCCTTGGTCGTTCCAATATAACAAACATAATGTTCATACATATAAGATAATTAATTATTAATCATCCACATCGTGATCTGTGTATCGATCTTTCACTTCCACCAAGTGGTACCTTTGGGTTGAGATCTTATATATAACTAAAAAAATTGAAGAATATTATGTGCAGCTGTTAAGAGCTGAAGGGTTTGGAATCATATGTTTTGGAGAGAAAAGGCAAGTGGTTGTACATTGGGAAAATTCAGTAAAATAATAAGCATTATTGCAATGGATTTTTTTGTGATGTAATCTATCTTTTCAGCTTCAGTGGCTTTTAAGTTGCTGTGATTATCCCCTGATATAATAATATTGATTGATATGATCTTAAAAGCATATGGGAGACTAATCACTAGTTTATGTGTATTAATTAATGATTTAGATATACATATCATTTGGATTGATAGTGACCTGTGAACTAACCTAGCCCGTTCTTTACCTTTTTTTTTCCACGTACCATGTTTGAAAGCCATCGGTGCCACTTCTAATCACTGATTATATCACCATCTTGTGCCACTAAATAATTATGATTGTGCTCATATATATATAGCTATAGCCCAGTTTTGGCAATAAGAGCAAGCTAAGTGCAGGCATATATAATTGAGCACTACAATTAATGAATTGTTTAACCAGTGGTTGATTCGAGAGAAGTAGGTCATGAAATCTTTACACACGAAGATCTGTACGTAAATCTGTGAATTAAATGGATTATTTGTGTACTTAATCTCTCTAAAATAATTAGTGATTTATATGTATACCATTCAGCACTTAGCAATTTGGGGGGGGCATAGAAGTTAAAGATATCCATTTTAATTTGTACTTACAAAAAGATGATGAAAGTTTATCAACATTCAAGAGTTTTCGTCTTTTGATTGTTGTGACTGCAGCTAGCACATTTAGCATTTTGAACTATCAATTTTATCAGAAAACTACTGTAAGTATTTAATTTATTGAGCATTAATTAGAGATATACCGAGATTGAGAGGTTGTTAATTACTTGAAAATCAAATTTTTTTAGTATCCCCGATCCTTATTATAAAACATCTTCTAAAAGAAATAGATAGTCCTTATTATAAGTCATTAATTAGGGTATTAATTACATACTTTTTTTAAGATTGTCCATATTTAAAATCTTATTAATTACAATCTTCTATGAATTTTTTATGCAACTCATTATTAAATAAGGATGAATTTAGGCATTTCTTTAATTTTCAGACAAAGTTAATGACTAATTAACTATATCAACTAGAGGTGCTTCACTACCAGAAAAATGCCAAAGCCGTCGCTAAATGGCTATTTTCCGTCTCTAAAACAAATGTCGCTAATATTTTTCATCGTTAAATGGAAACTTTCTAATGAAAAATAGTCATTTAATGATAGATTTTTCTGTCGTTGAATGACATTTTTCTGGTAGTGCTTGTTGTGACCTCAAAGACATGGAAATGATTAGCAGGATACATAGATTCTGTGTGTGTGTGTGGGGTAAGGAGATAAAGAAAGGTTTGAAACCCAAAGAAGAAAAAAGAAGAAAAATTGGAATGAAATAAAGAAATTATAGAGGAAAATGAAAAGAGGGGCATCATGATCATTAATTCACATACAGTATCTCATCAAGGGCTCCATCTTCTCTTTCCAACAAGATTCCTTTCTATGATAATGCCAAATGATCGAGTCTCCATAAGTCCCACCCAAATAATGGATGTTCCTTTCTGCCACTCACAGAGATTTTCAGGCTCAAATTCTTAACCATATATATATATATATATATATATATATAATTTTCCCGATGTGATACTCCCTCCCTCTTCTACAGTAATCGCATCATTTTCAAGTTTTCGTAATTTTTCAAAGTGTTTGTAATTTTTAATGAACCTTAATTAATTATTTGTGTATTAATTTACTTTAATGTCATCAATAAAATACATATTAATTAAAACATAGAAAATAAGGATCAATAGAAGAGATATATTTATATCATAAATCTAACATATATGCTGTGTATATATCTCGGTTTCATGTCCATCTATACGTAAATTGACACAACTTAAATATATACGACAACTTAAATACATACGTTTTGTAAATATATATATATTATATGTCAAGGGTACCCTTGAAAATATCTATATAAAATGCTCTTGCATCGCATTATTTGGTATATACGTTACACCTTCATTTGGCCCTTGGAGTTCTCTGTTCTTCCTTTTTCGATCCTCTGTGTTTTTTAATATTTAATTAATTAGCAAACGTTTGGGAAAATCAAACTAGGAAAGAGTACTGAGATGCTAATATATATATATATATATAATGACACAGACAAATGATATATAATAATAAATAATATATAAAGGAGTCGCGCATATGTAGATGCATATGATCAAGGTTTGAGAGAAGATGAGTTTGGTGGATACTGAATGAAAAAGGGAGAATCCGTACGTAGAAATGTTTGTTGGGTTGCAGAAAGTAAAAGTAATCGACGGAGTTCTGACTTTGAACAGCATCTCTTGAGAGGAAGGACTTAAATGACTCCATTTGAAACACAATTTATTTATTTATTTATGGAGAAATAAGATTGAAAATAAGTCAGATGTAAAAGTTACTTATGTTTGGGGAAGCGGTGGAAAAAGTGACTTATTTGTAAAACTCAGGATTTCAGCTTGTTGGCAGAAGTAACTTATTTCCACAAGTAACTTATTTTCATAAACTTTTTCAAACAGACAAAAAATATGAACAGTAACTTATAAATATTTTTGACACCGTGTAACACACGGGGATTAAAAAATTTTTACAAACTTGTCCAGTATACCAAATGACTCATCACAGGACGACACACAGCTTTGAGCCATAATTAAAACACTGTTTTTGACGAATTCAATTCCAAATCCAACATGGGTGGTGAATTCCTCATTCTCTCTCTCTCTCGTCCTCTCCACACTGCTTTCAAAGCTTTCTTTTTCCTCTCATATTTCCTCCTCCTCCTCCTCCCCTAGATTGAGTCATACTTGGACCTACCCTCCCAAACATTGGAACGGAATGTAATAATGCAGGGTCGATTCTGACTTTAATTTTCCATCATATATTTAATTTTCCACCATATATATGTTGAATATATATATCTATATCTCTCTCTCTGTGTAAAACTAAAAATACATATCGATCTATACGAATCTATGTATAAATACGACGATTTGTATTTAAGGGGTGTCTCCTAGCTAGAAAGTAAAATAAAATTGATATGATGAAGTAGGAGGCATATATCAGTAACGAATACATGCATATGTGGAAGGTTCTTGAGTTATACATGTACTGTGTATGTGTGGAATTAAATAAATGGTTTGGTGGAGAGATAGATATTGCCCGTATAACCCCAGAGGACACAAATACTCTAAATAAGATAAGGTATGGTACGTTGAGATATATTTTTGTTTTTATACCAAAAAATGAATTAATTGCGATAGAAAATATCCAACAATAAACAGTGTCCACCCAAATCACCTTGTGTTGGTGTGCGTCCAATTTCAGAAACCCCACCCCCTACCTCCATCATCATATATACCACCAAACACATCTCTCATTTCTCCGCTCCCTCTCTCATTCTCTCTCTCCCCCTCCCTCCCTCCCCTTCTACCTCCTTTCCAATCTGAGAGCAGATTAAAACCTGTGGCCGGGGAGTGGAAATGGCGAGGAAATGCTCACATTGTGGGAACATAGGCCACAATTCAAGGACTTGCACATCATCTATGAGAGTTGCTGCGGCTTCTTTTGTAGGGCTTCGTCTCTTCGGCGTTCAACTGGATATATCGTCCTCTTCTTCTTGTTCTTCTTCTTCTTGTGTTGCCGCCATCAAGAAAAGCTTCAGCATGGACTCTTTGCCCTCTTCTTCTTCTTCTCCTTCTTCTTCCTCTTTCTGCTCCACAAGATTAACCATCGACGAAATCTCCGACAGAACCTCCCTTGGCTATCTCTCCGACGGCCTCCTCGGTCGAGTTCAAGACAGGAAAAAAGGCATATATTTCATCTCCACACACCCAATTAACCACATTCATTTGATTATCCTTAGGATGGTTAACTACTAGATCTGATTATTAATTAGTATGATTATATATAAAATACAGGAGTCCCATGGACAGAAGAGGAGCACCGAGCATTCCTGGTAGGGCTGGAGAAGCTGGGAAAAGGAGATTGGAGAGGAATCTCCAGGAACTACGTCACCACCAGAACCCCAACTCAAGTCGCTAGCCATGCCCAGAAATACTTCCTCCGACTCGCCACCGTTCACAAGAAGAAGCGACGTTCCAGTCTTTTTGATACGGTGCATTCATCCATCCATTCATTTTAACTATCAGGCTTCAAATTAATTCATTCCTCAGGGTTTTTATGATATCTATCTATATATATTAGGTTCTTTTAATCCCTAATATATATATATATATGGTACATAGATTGGAAGCGTTCAAGGTCGTCATCATCATCATCCTAAGGCAGCAGGCGATTCTTCAGTACTGGAGAAGAATACTGAGACTGATCTGCAGCTGCTTGGCTGTAAAAATATGGAAGCAGCCACCAACAAATCTTCATCAGATGTTGATGATAAGGCAATGGAAGAAATTACTCCTACCGATAATGATGATTATTCTGAACAAGGTACAGCCAAAGTGTTGAAACTTTCCAATGCATCAGTACTTGATCTGGAGCTCACTCTTGCAGCCCCCAATAACAAGAGTCTCCACCAGCAGAAGCAAAATACCCTTCTTGTTGGTCCAATCATCAGTGTCACTTAGCTTCAACCAATAACCATCAATCTATCGATCTATATGTATTGTACTCTTTTATCTTTCTGTTTCTACTGAGGAACAATATCAAATAATTAAGAAGATTAAAACTTGTTTAATTTTCTCTCTTGGTGCTCTTCATTAATGGTAGGCATTCATCGACCCGTCCAATAATTAGCTAACTAGCTAGCTTATATTCAGCATCATCCCTTGGCCAGAGACTGTTGTAACTACTACATTTGTAATTCATAAATACACACACACAAGCTAGTACGTCTTCTTTAATTTCTTCTGTATCTTATCACTGCAAAGTTTTTTTTTTGTTCCAAGGAATATTTTATGGATATCAATAACAGCGAAGCATTCTTAATCAATCTGTGTGGAGCAATACCTTTACTTGATTCCCTTTGCATTCAATCTGAAAGTCCCGTTGATTATGAGGAATCTGCAGACTTGAGATCTGGAAAAAAAAAGTGACCTGTGGGTTGCCCTAGCGATTTTATGTTTTGATGATTAATAATTAAAATACATGCTTAGTGTGCCTAAAACCTGGTTTAGTTTTCATTGATATAAAATATAATCTGCAAATTCTAAGAGATATTTCTTGCGACGACAATAGTGACAGCTGTTGAAAAGAAAGCAACTGATTGAATAAAGATTCTTCCACTCCCTGTTTTTGGTATTATATAAAGCAAAGCTCCTTTTTTTTGTCCTGGATTTTTTATAAAAGCTAATTACTGTACATACTTGATTCCAGAGAGAAAATTGAATTCATTAAGGCTGGAAAGATGGCCTTCTAGCCTTTAAACATTTTTAGTGGTTTTCTAGAAGATTTCATTTATTTAATTGTTTTTCTCACGAGTCTGGACACCGGGATTTATAAATTCAACAAAAAGATAGGGAACATGCATGAATTAGACCGATAAAAAAAGTACTGACTAAATTATGCCGTCTTTAATCTAATGATGATCCACCATGAATCCCAAGTTCACTACTCATTATTACCCTTAATTTTCTCCCAGACAAAGAAATTAAGAAAAATTAAAGAGGGTTATAGATTTAAGTTTCCTCATCAAATAATTAAGAAAGAAACATTTTGGAAAAAATTTGCCAAAATTAAGTGCTTCAAAATTGACAATTCTGATTGAAAATTGCTGTAACAGGGAGTTTGATTGAGCACATCGGATTGTTCTGTTGTGGAGAGAAATAGAGAGAGTGTGTGTAGTTTGGGAGGCATTTTATTAATTATGTGAATTGGGTCCCATGTCTTATCGTTCAGATCCAATATGATGGAAATTTGGCAGAAAAAGTCTGAAACTTTCTGAATGAAACAATGTATATGCGCCATATGCCTCTCACATGTATACTACCAATTAGATATTTTCAGTACAAATTATATCATATTATCTTTCTAAAAAATTGTGAACATATAATTTTTAGGTTTTTATCATGAATTCTAATACCTTGAAAATAATCAGAAAAGGCAAAAGAATGGGTCTCTAATGATTCTGAAAGTTATTATTCAGAGTTAAAATTATGCTCCCGAACCAACAAACGTTGGGGTGCAGTGGTAAAGCAACTGATACTTTTTCAGGTAGATGCGAGTTCGATCCTGCAGACGTGCTTGTTGGAAGGGATTATCCGCCCTTGGTGCAAAGCACCTCAAAGGGGTGTTCTATAATCACATCCCAGTTCCGGATTAGTCAGTTGCCTCGAGTTACCTAATTCAGTTGAAAAAAGGTTAAGGACTCCGAAAAAGGCGCCAGGGGGGAATCAACAGGAGCCATAGGCCTAATCTACTTGAGATCACCTAAAAAAATTACACTCACGAATTATATATATTATATACTTAACTAATAGAAGTTGTTTTAATATTAGTATTTGACTAAAAATACTATTGTGGTATACCTGAGCTCCATCTATCATTATTTTTATTAATGAAGGATATAATGATATAAAAATATTTCATAATTTATCAAAGTTTTAAAATAATAATTGTGTTGATAAAAAATGGAGGGACTAATATGGAATTCCGTTAATCCGCTTTTTTGAAAAGTTGAGTGGACCTTTAAATCGATCAGCCACCCTTTCCAACCTTTTTTATTTTTAATTAGAAAAAATTAGTAATACTTCAACAGTTCAACTTTGATTTCATTGGCAAAAAAAGCAAAAACAAAAACTTCAACTTTGGTTTAACTTATTAACGCATTGAAATGACACCCACGGAAATTATTAATGTTTCAAATTTGACTAGTCGCCGTGACTACTTTGTTCTCAATTTAACTCTTTTTATTTACTTCCATATCTATGGTCAACATATTAATTCCTCAGAGAAGTAAGATAACTATAGACTTCTTTAAGATCATTTTACTCTTTCTTTCCCAAGAGAAAATTACTTTTGACGTATAGATGTTGAGTCTACATTCTTTATGAAATTTGTAGAAAACTAAAAATAGCTCGGGTTGCAGGAACAATAGACTTGTTTGGTTAGTCCGTTGGAAGAACGGATATAGATTTCGAAATAAATATATGAGAGGAATTTTATCTCGGTACGAGCATGAATGACTTTTGGATGCCCAAACGGGCTATCCAAACAAGCCTAATGTCTTGTTAATTCAGCAAATTCAGACGTTCTGGATAATTATCGTTGTTATTTAAAAAATTTACACAAAGCTACATTAAACGCGTTTAATTTATAACCAAACTTCAATTTGCATAAAAAAATTTACTGCTACCAGTCGAGATACACACACCACTATCTCAATTTTAATAAAGGGAGAGAAAGCAGCATTTCCCAGAAAACGATGAATAAACACAAAGAGCAAGGAACTATTTGCATCAATTGTGGAAGTTATTTTTTCAACATGATCTATAAGATACGTATGTGAGATGAATTTTATCTCAACTTATATGAACGTATACGTATTTTGTAACTGTTTGGTTTAGCGGTAGAAACTACCTTTTTCAGGTGGTTTATGCCTTACGAGATAAATATGTAGAAGGAATTTCATTTCAAATTACATCTTAAATAAATCAAGGAACAAGCTTTTAAGTCAATGAAGTCAGTCAACTGATGTTTTGAGCTTGGGGATGATTTCCAAGGTAATATAGCACTCTTATGTATGTTTCGTATCTATATAATATATATATATATATATAATGGTCTATTGGGCTTTTAAAAAAATTGGACGACCCCACAAAACCCGTGTATCATATGGTTGGTTATTTTAATTATTTAATTTTACTATTTAAAATGAGGCTGTCTGCTTTTCACTTTTATTATTACTACTACTACTATTAATTATGAAGTAGTACCATATACAAGGGTTTCAACCACAGGTTGTCTTGGTGTTGAAGCATAAGGAAAGTCCAAATAACTTTGTAAAGTACATAGGAACCAATAAGCCGGCCCTCATAACTCAGAACTTTGCTTTTTTGCTCATTTTGGCTCCCTTGCCCCTATATATACTTAAATTGATTCCTTCTATATTACTAGTAATCTTCAACGAAGTTTAACTTAAACTACGAGATTCAAAGTAGGTATATATATAGCGTTATATATGTATATATGGCCTAGAAGTATGGAAGAGTGAAGGAGTTTTCACATAATATACAGCCCATGATTAGGATTGACAGAATCTAAGGGTAATTTGTGAGTAGAGAAAGAAGAAACAGTACGTTCCTGGACATTCTTACTGTATACACATACGCATATGTTTGTGCGAAGTAGGAAGATAAGGATATAGGAAGGAAAATAAAGCTTGTCCACAATGATTATAGAAAGAGGGGGGGGGGGCTCGTATAGGTCTTTCTGCCATGGAACTGCTTCTTCACGTCCTACATGTCTCCGCATATTCATCGTCGATAATTTTTGTGGATCTCATCGTCAATTAGATATGTTCTTTTAAATGTGCAACACTTGATCGCTCCTATTTCAAACCATTCACTCCATATTGTACTCTCCACAAGCTCGTACTTCTGGTATTCACCCAACTACTATCTATCTATCACTACCTAAATAGAGAGTTCTAAATTACCTTGCTAAATAAAAAAGACCCGTGCCTGGTCACAGAGCCTCGATCTTAATTGATCGATTGCTTATATAACTAGCAATAGATTTTAAAAAAAAAAAGGGTCATCCGGATGGTTTAAAGGGTTATAGAAAAAATCAATTAAAAAAATCCTGCGTATATAAAAAAGTGTTCTGTAGCCTATGCAAAAAAGCTTTTGGTGCTAGTAATATTTACTGTTCTCCACATATTTTGACGGGGTGCAACTTAAAATTTGTTCCTATATATATTGCACATGTTTCTCTAATAAATTAAGAACTGTGGTAGGTTAGTGTTTGTTAAAATAATCACGAGGTACAAACATATATGTACTCAAATGTATATCTTAATAAAGAGAAGAACCTAATTAATTACGACTAGCTAGAACCATGTGGTGGCTGATGATGGGGAAGCCTTGAGTTTTTGAGAAAACAAGCCTTAAATTATTTGAGCTAATGAATTAAATCATTTTAGTTTCCTTTGGGTGACAGCAAGCGAAAAGTAATACGACATTAACTATGAATGATATGAGATCAGGAAGTAGAGAAAAATGTGAGGTGTGTGTGTAGAGAGAGAGTGTGTGTTCGAGAGGTCACACATATTAAAGAGAGCTTTTTGGAGAGATGGACGTTTCAACCAAATAGTCTGTGTCTTGTTTACTGCCTGCTGCGATGGATGTGAGGGGTCCCAATTATATTCGGATCTTCTCTCTCCAGCACTCTTGTGTGTGTTGATGTGGAGGCCCCTTCTCCATATCTTCACCACTTCTCGTGGATATCAAGTTTTTGTTTTCTTCTTCAATAATTCCGATATATATATATATATATATGCCCATTTAATTTGTTTCTTCCCGTGGAAGAGTCCATATCCAGCTGCGCGCACCAATAGATCTCACCCGTTGTATATTTACAAGCTGTTTAATCCACATTCGTTTTTGCGTCAATTCTTCCAAAACTACGGAGGAGGATGTGTGTGTGTGTGTGTGTGTATAAATGAATGAGATAAATACATACATACATACCTATATATATCAAACCAAGTTAAGAAGATATCAAACAAGACAGAAGTATTTCGTATTCAACACAGACAAGATCGCATAAATGCGAGTAAGACATATAGAGGGCCCTGTCTTGAGCATCGAGCAGACTTGTCTCATCCCTCGTCTCTCATATGCCCAAAAATATATATGGAATGAATAATATTTCTTAATTAAGGGGTACGTACGTAGCAGCTTATTAATTGATTCATACTACTGTTGATCGAACATATCGCCTCAGAGATAACTAAAGTTTGATATGTTTATGTTGAAGTTATTGCATATTAGCTAGGTGTGTCCAAATGGAAAATTCCAAATTGCCAAGGAGCGTAGAAGCACATTAGTGTGTGTGTATTAACATGTGATTTTGAACGCACACAGATGAAATAATACATGTCTCTATTCAATTTAATTTAGAGGGAACATTACAATTAACTATTGGGGAGTATATTATTTTTTAACATGGATAAATCCGATGTTGCGAACAGGTTACGCATTGGATGGAGTGGTAAGTGGTGTGAGATGAGATGAATAGCAGAGTAATTAAAGTAAACATGAATGTGGAACTCGTGGGAATTAATTGATTGGTCAACGTGTGCTCTTTCATTTTCAGGAACTACCACACAACTAACTATTAATTCAAACAACAAAAACGTAGTGAGTAAATTAAGGATTCGTTCCCTCAACTAATTATTTGATTAAATGTTTCGTTTGTTAATCATGTCACTGATGACCTATATGGCCCATCCTATGCCAATCATTCACGTCGCTTAGTTGAAACACCAATTAAGCTTTTCGATCTCGATTCTCACTCTTCAAACCCACCCTACCTACCTACCTACCTACCTAGAGGAATATTGATTTGCACCTAAATAGGATCAGTACGTTTATGGTATATTCTTTCTCTAAGTGACTCCATCCTGACTAGTCTTCTAGATTTACATAAAGCTAATTAATGAACCTGGTCAATTATATATACATTTACGTTAGAATTGCAGAGTTCAGATTTCCCCTGGTTTCCCTTTTACTGAAATTTGGGGGAACCGTAGCTAGACTTGGCTCAGACTCTCTACATGTGCGTGTGTTAATTAACTTGTATTACATGTTTAATAGAGAAGTCATGGGGTAAAACACAAGATCTCGCAGCTTCATGAATTGCCTCTATTTCAACTTCAACTCAAAAATAGTGTGAGACAAAGGTATACATCTTGATATCATGCAATTACGTTCATGATCATGCCATGTATACACACATAGGCAGTAAGATTATCAATTTTTTTGTTTGGTTTAAAGAAAGAAGAGTTTAAGTAATTTGTAGGCGTCTCATTTAATTTCTTTCTCTATGATGTCATGCATGGTATGGAAGTGTCTTGGCTGATGTGAAATGTCGATGCCATGCATGTTTTGTTTTTGCTTTAGTTTGGGCAAGCTTGACTGGTCTGTTCGCTTCTTGACCTTAGGGGAAGAAGGTTCTTGGGAAAGAGGATGGCGGGTGGTTTTCTACAGTGGTGAACAAGAATTGGTTACCATGTCATATCTACTAGCTAGCTTGTCCACCATATCAGGATCTTCAACGGTGTTTAACCTGCCTAATCTAACCTTTCTAATTAAACGAAAGAATCAAGGGATGGAAACGGTGGAAACATCAAGGATATGATAAAACTAGAAAATAACTTTGGGCATCTGATTCAAAAGTACGTGAGAAAAGTAAAAGAACCTGCAAATTAGTCTTCCCTTTAGTAAAGAAAAGGGAGTTTGAAGGGTGCTATATTTTATGGCCATGTTGTTACTCCTTCATAAGATGGATAAGCGGAAGAGAAGCAGAAAAGGAAAAGGCAGAGAACTATTCATATATATATATATATATATATTATATGGCATGGCTAATTAATATAGGGACATAATTCACTTAGGGTTGAGACGAAGTAGCTAGGTCACAGAGAACAAAGAAGTGAGGGGGACCATTAGAGTGGGGATGTTAATTAATACCCCATTTGTATTCCCTTTTCTTGAAACAAATTAAATGCCCATATCTTCCACTGTATTTGGAATTGCCACGCCAACCTCACTAATCATTCTCTATTTATATCCCGCACGCTAGGCTTTCTTCACCACTAAAACTACTATTTTAACAAAATAGGGGGAAGAGAGAGAGAGAGAGAAATATATATATATATATATATAGAAAAGTTAGAAAAATTAGAGAGACACTAGGAAGATGAAAGGTGTATCCTAATGCTACTTGCAGAAACAGATGCCACAGAAAAGCACAAGTTCTTTCCTTCCTTGGCGTGTATGTGTGAATATATATAATTAACATCAAAGCCATTCTCAAGCCAGTGTGTGTGGATCGATGTGCATGGACTTTTAGTTAAAGTAGGACCACACACACACACACAAAAGCACAAAATTTTGCTCATGAATTTGATTTTATTTATTTAGCTACGCTGACTCCACGATCGAGCATATAGAGTGACACTGTGTTGAACCATTGCCAAATATTAAATTAGACTTCCTCAGTGAATTCAATGATAAAATTAATCTTAAGGGAAAACAGCTGACGCAGAATAAGAGTGTGTATCAGACTACTTTTCTTTCGATTTTTCTTCATCATTAATCCGGAAGACATTTCAGCTGGATCATTAGGGATAGAAGTAAAAAAAAAAAACAGGAGGATCTACGAAGAAAAAAGGAAAATCATAAATAATCCCTAATAGAATACAAGACCTAGTTTAATAAAAAATTAAATTATAAAATAGATTTTATATTAAGAATCAACTATTATTTATGCCTTACTCCTAAACTGTTGGTCCCAATATGTGCCTCAAATTCATCGGTTATGAGAACATGTTTTCTCCTTTTTTATCCAGTAAAGATGTTTGATTTTCATTACCCAAAAACCAGACATAGGGGTGTTTGCAAAAGCGTTTAGAAACCCTAAATATATGTTCAATAGTGTTTTTTTCTGTAAATCGAGGTAATCTCCCTCACAAACTTGCCTCATAAATGATAAAAACACTTCTCTATCATTTTTTCAAATGGGAACATTATCAGCATTCAATCAATCATCATGACTATAGTTTTATTCATCAAATTTATTTAGATCCCAGAAAACATCTTTATTCATCAAATTTATTTAGATAGTTGTCATCATGTTATGTATTAAAGACTTCTCAGAATGCATGTCATCTCATCCCATGTTCATCAGTTAAAGAGCTAAAAAAACAAAGGGTAAACATAATTTTAGATCCTTACAGTTTTACTCGATTTGTGTTTTGATCCCTATAGTTTTAAAGTTATATTTTTTATCTCTAAAGTCTAGTATGTTTGAAATCGTTAATTCTTATAGTTTCAAAAGAACCTAAATCACCATTAAAATTACTGACTCATCGTTGATGCCGTTAAGTTTGTTGATGTGGCTTGATGATTAGATATATTATATTGGTAACTTGGATTTTAAAAAAGGGTAAATAAAATTTTTGGCTCTCATAGTTTCACTTGATTTGCTTTTTGATCCATGTGGTTTTAAAGTTGTACTTTTTATCATTGAAGTTTAGTCTGTCTAAAATCATTAGTCCTTATAATTTCAAAATGATTTAAATCAGAGGTTAACATATTAAAATTGTTGAACTTTTCCTGATTCCGTTAAATTTACTGGCGTGGCCTTATGACTGATCATATATTGAATTAGTTACTTGGATTTTTTTTTTGACTGATCATAAATTTACAAGTCTATGTAGGAACATCTTCATCACATGCAGATACCTGAGAAAGACGAGAGGGTTTCGATTCAGGATTAACATAACTCTATGGTAGACTGAAGTGGTGGATTCCTTAGGAGAAGCCCCATCCTCCATCTCTATTTTTCTCTTTCTTAGCTGGAAGGTAAAAACCAATTCCATAGTAGAGCTGTATGCAATAGGCAAAAGATGCGTGTACGGTTGTTCAATTTTTGTTTTTAAAATTTTTGTGTACAATTAAATTTACATCTGATCTCTTTTTTTTTAAAAACAATCTTCCGTAATAAATAATTTAACTTCCATTCGTAAATTAGTATTTTCACTTACGGCTTACGATGAGATTGATCACACGGACAAAATTAACCATTTAGAACATTGACTAACATTTTTTTTTGACTTCCAAACATGTATTTGGAGTTTATAATTGTATCGTTAGGTTTCTTACACATTTTCCAATATATACAGAGTACACCTTTTACTTTTGAAAACTCAATTATCAAAGTCTAATACGCAATAAGCTTCACTGGCAAAAAAAAAAACAATATGCAATAAGCTTTACGTATCTTTAAAGGAAAATATTGTTCAATATTCCTCAGGGATGTATTACTTTTTTTAAGCACTCATGGATGCAGTGAAATTCATTTTTTAATTTAACTGTATTAGCGACAAATAAACAATTTTAACAGTGATTTATATACTTTTGAAATTATAGGAATTAAAGGTTGTAGACAGACTAAACTTCTGGAATAAAAAATATAACTTTAAAACTAAAGGGACCACAACGTAAATCAAGTGAAACTTTGAGAATAAAAGATTGTGTTAACCCAAAATCAAAAAAAAAAAACCATTTGGGTCATTAATTGCGGATCACACATTTTAGTCCTCGTGTTCATAATTTGTTGGGTCATCCCATGAAGGGGAATGATTTTGTGAGAAGGGAAAGGATCCTCTCCACTACTCAAAAAGTAGTGGAGATTTCCACTGCACATCCAACGACTCTCATTTGTTTAACATGTGCATTTTATAATTGAAAATCACGTTCTTTTACTTTTAGAAGTGAGAGTTAGCTGCACATGAACCGATAACACTAAAATGACAGGACCGTTCTTCTATGAGAGCCGTTGGATGTACAGTGAAGAATTTCACTACTTTTTAAGTAGTGGAGAGGATATTTTCCCTTGTGAAAACCCCCCAAAAGATACGAAAGCTGATCTTGTCTAATAACAACTAACAGAAGCTGCCAAAGCATCTAAGTTCAGTGTATATTTCCCCACGACCCAAGTGCCTTTTAGTTTTAAGGAACTTCTCTGCGACCGAAAATTAATATAATAATAATATACTCCCTCAATTATATATATATATATATGAACATTTATCTGACACGCTAGTACCACCATGTACTATATGTTAATGGCTCATTTATGCTTTGTGTGGCTGCCATGGATTAGAAAAATCTCCATTGATTAGAAAACGATATATGTTCAATTGCGTGAAAGTTTAGTTGTATATACGTGAAAGGTTACATTTTACAACTAATTTCTCAATTCTCTGTTGTTTTTATTGCCCATCATATTTCTGATATGTTTTTGTTTGCACCTCGCAGTGGCTTGCATCCATGTCAGTAATTGATTGGTTGTATATCATTAAAACATATTTTGAGAAGGAAGTGGGCTTATTAATAACTAGATAATGCAAAACTCCATGTGCATTTGTGAGTGGTTTGGGAGAAATCAACTAACGATCAATACTTTTAGTCCCTCTGATGTCATCTGGAATTGAAATAATGGGCATATCACAAACATTTGATGCATATATTGATGGCCTTCGCCAAAATTAATAATAAATTCACCAAAATTTTCCAAGGAGATAGATGAAAAGGGATCAGTAAGAAGATAACGTGTTTATTTGGAAAATCTTATTTACTTCCCAAAAACATGTTCAACAGTGTTTTTCCGTAAAACGAGATAATCTCCTTCACATATTTAATTATCTCAACTTGCGTAAAAGTATTTCTTTATCGCGTTTCTAAACGGATACATTGGACACCACCTCACACAAAACACTCCATTCGAAACAAAATACAATGGCCCACATTCCCTAGTGCTCACTGCTTTTTGTGTGCATCTGTTCCGGAACGTGGGCAGTACATGAAGGTTTGTTTTTTTGTTTTTGTATGTGGCTAAGCATAAATATGCGATGGTGTCCTTACAGAACAGAACATGGAAGCCTTGGATTAGCGTAACATGTGTGTCTGGAAATCTGTTGGAAGAATGATTTTATGTAAGTCGAGATAAGTATGTGAGAGGAATGTTGTCTTGACTTATGTGAAATGGGTCACAACATGCTTCCCAAACAGGCACATAAGCGACTTTTCCAACGTGAAGGTTATAGGGTAAGTACGTGATGGGAGTTTTACCGTGAACATGCTTTTCCATCGCTCAATCAAAAGGGGCCAAAGGTTGCAGCAATTACTATTTGTGAATCATGCGCTTGCCACCCTCTGCACAAGACAACAATCATAGATGCTCAAAGATCCTCGACTCAGTCCAGACAAGAATTGTAACTGCATCTTTTAAATCCTTTTTGAACCCTTAACATGCACCAAAACAGGAATTACCTCCCTAGAGGTTTTGAATCATACAGTCGCACCCCATTCAGCTTCAATAGGTACAAGTTAAACCTATGGTTATCCAAAGAAGTGACTTGGAAGGGTTTGGAGAAATTATTTTCTCCTTTTTTCCAATTTACATACAAGTCGAGATAAAATCTTCTCACATATTTACGTCGGTTTGTGTAAAATCACCTTTTCAATGGATTTTCAAACGGGCACATGTAAGCAAGGCTATATATGGTCACCGGACCTTGGACGCAGCGGATGGATTGGTTTCCGGTCGCATGGGCGGCGAGGAGAAAGGAAGGAATGAAGGGTGGTGAAAGAGACAAGGAGGAGGGCGAGAAAGAGAGAAACCAGTTTTTCTTTGTTTTTTTTAACGTTCGAGGAATTGTTGAATTATGTAAACGCATCTTCCAACAAAAAGTTGAACCTTAATTCGTCCAGAAAGGTTTGATTTGAATTCAAGTTATTAGCCATCTTCATATTCAAAAGTAAAAATTACTAGTTGTTTGGACGAACCTGTTTGTTTTTTCCGACTAAGCGACTACAGAGATTGAAAAGCCCACAGGAATACTACGTTGGATCAAAATTGGCCCATAAGGAGAATGATCACTTTGACCCATTGGCCGATGTAGATATATAAAACACACTCTTTTCCGCGTGACTTGGGGTTTGTTTGTCAACCAATTCTAGAATCTAGGTTTGGTTTCAGAACCTAGGTTTAGTTTCAAAATCTAAGTTTTACCTCAAAACCGAGGTTTTGTCCAAGCAAAATTTTTTTTTCCCAAAAGCTATTTTGGTTACAAAACCTCAGTTTGAAACCTAGGTTTTCTCTTTCTTACTTTTTCTTTCTTTCTCTTTCTACTTTCCTCTTTCCTATCCACTTTTTTGCCTTGGAATCCGTAAAAGCTAATGGGCTTATTTGGGGAGGCCGTTTGCCTCCCCAAAAGTTATTCCTACGGTTACCGAGACAAAATTCCTCTCACATATTTACTTCGGAATCTGTGTCTGTTCTCCCAACGAACTATCCAAACAAGCCCAATAACTTCCTAAACATAAATCACTTTTCAAAACCTAGGTTTTGCCTCAGAATCTATAAAAACTATTTTCCAAAATCTATTCTCCAAAACCTAGGTTTTACCTCGGAATCTGTAAAAGCTATTTTCAACCTCACATCCCTCTTGATTTGGGCTGTAGATAATATTATGTTATGAACTATTAGTAATATTAATTTTGTCATAAACTCAACAAATCGTAAATGCCATCATTGTGTATGCAGTAGCCACCGTTAGGAGATTCACTCACCATTTCCAGGTGTGCGACACGGGTCGGGTCCGGATTAATCGGGACGAAGCTCCAGAGATCGGACGGGAAACAAAAAAAAAAAGTAAATGCCATCATTTAATTTATTCTTACAAATTTTGTATGAAAAATATATTTAATTTCTTCTTCATTTTTTAAGAAAGAGAAATTATATATCTGCATTGCTAATATCCTCGCCGGGCATCTCCCGAAAAGGCAGAAGTTGGAAGTCAATACTTGGTGCAAATTAAAGAATTGAAAATAAACATTGCTGATGATGTTACCAAAAACATACTTCTTCAATCGTATTTATAAATCAATTTTAATATATTTCACATCAATAAAAAAACCTTTAAATAATATTAGTTTTATTTTAAAATTCAACAATTTTTAATTTTATCACTATTTAATGTTTGCTATAACATATGAGAACAAAATCATTACATAATAAATGAAAGGTAAAATTATATATTCACAGTGAAAACTCTAATTAAGTTATTAATAAATTGATCAAATAAATTTTTTTCTTTAATTTATAAATAGGATAAGAGAAGTCACAACGAACGTTGAAGGCTGATTACGTGGAAAGCAAAACGTAATTTGATTAAGACTCGGGAAAAGTAACAATGGACGTCCTTATTTGGACTCAACGTCCTCTCTACTCTCCTTCACTTCTTCTTCTTCTTTTGCCAACAAAGAGATCCATTAATTATAACAAAAGTTCATACACTAGGACACGTAAATAAAATTACAAACTATTTATACAAAAAAAAAAAGCTAGTTCAACCATGATCTCAAATTTCACCATCCAAATCCTTCAAAAGCACCAAATGTAGCTGCAAAGGGGGACAATTGACCTAGTCACTTGTGTACACCTCTTGCAAAAAAGCTTTGACAAATAGGACAACTTGGTTCATAGCTTCACACATTCTCCTTCAAAAGCAAATCTCACCTGAATCACCATTGATTTGCCATCAATCAACCATTTGTTTGCATCTCTAACAACAAAAGCTATGGCAGCTTTCTCCTCCCTATTAGCAAAACCACAATCCATATTGATTTCTATCTCATTGCCTCTTGGTTTTTCCCATCTTCTTATGGGCTCAAGGACCCTTGCAACGCTCGGTATAGAAGTTGATGAAGCTTCTGACCAGCCCCTAGCATCCCAAAACTCCCGCAGCATTGAACAAAACAAGGTCAATTTCCAGCTTTTCATATACAAAACTATTCCTGCATTTCCAAATGTGCCATAAAATCTCAGCAACTAACACTTTCTGCCAAGGTGACATTTATAACTTCAGAAAACAGCAAGCAATCCATTCATTATGGTCGAATTCAGATTCACCATCAAGATTAAAAGAAGATATACTTCCAAACCAAATTCGCTTTGTCCAAGGACAGAAGCATAGGAGATGTTTTAATGTTTCAGATTTGGTTCTGCAAATAGAACATACATCCGCCACATACACACACTGTTTTTGTAAATTCTCAAGCGTAGGGAGGGCATTATTTAATACTCTCCATAATCATAATTTGATTTTATGGGGAGTCTTGAGTTTCCAAATTTCTATCCACAGATTTTGAGCAAGGTTAGCTAAGGTTTCAAGTCTGTGCAGGAAGCTTCCAGCTTCATATTTTTTTGCTAACTTATACCCATCCTTTATAGTATATTCCCCCTGGTCCCCCCCCCCACCCCGGTCCAGCTCCCTTTATCCTCTTTCTTTGAGTTTGCAGTAGTGGTATTAAGAATGGCCTGAATTTCAAAGTCTTCCAACCAAGTTGCAATTAATGTTAAATCACATCCTATTGGTTGTTTTAGTTCATCCACAGTTAGAGATCGAGGAGAGTCATCTGGGCAATGAGAGAAGAGTTCCTTACCAGGAATTTTATCCAGCCAAGGATCTATCCATACCACTGTATTTCGTCCATTACCAATTCTACCAATTATATTTCCTTCCAACACTCTTATGCCCTCAAACATGCTTGTCCATATCCATGAATCTCTTCCTCCTTTCATGGTCTCTAGAAACCCATATCTGGGGAAATACCTTGCCTTCAAAATTTTAACCCTCAGTTGATCATGTTCCTTTAAAATTCTCCAGCCTAGTTTTGCTAGAAGTGCCATATTAAAAGCCTCAGAATCCTTAAATCCTCAAAATCCTCTCCACTCCTAACTCACAACTTTCACCGTCTCACCCTCTGCAACTCTTGTTCCTTTACCAATACTTAGACTGCGCATTCAACGTAGACGAAGAATCTATCTAAAGTTCAACCGGGAGGATCATATCCCCAAGGCGCTCTCAAGTTGAGAGAGAATTTTTCTCTGCTTCGCTTTGCATGAGCAGAATAAAGCAAATGAAACCAAACATGTATAAGCAATTCATTTTAGCTTCTGTTTTTCAAAAAAAGAAAAAAAATCAAACTAGCTAGTTCATAACTTATCCACTTCCTCTCATATTTTGTTTCTATTAGTTTCTTTATATCCTATTCAATAACCTAGTATTTTCGTTGAGTTGAGAAGTTTGAACTTTTGAACAAAACAAAACTCTCCTCCTCTTAGGTGTACAGGGACTTGTATATGAATGTTGAATGTTGAATGTTGAATGTTGAATGTGAATATCCACGAGAGTGAGTCATAAAGAGAGAAAGGTACGTAAGGTTTATTTTCACCAAAAAAGGTATGTAAGTTGAAAAGATAGGTGAAGCCGTGAAGGAACATTGGTGTGTGGATGACGCAACACGAGCATGTTATAGTTTTTTTTCCCAATGCTACCGTTGACCGTTGACAAGGCAAATCACACACACTAGTGCTGGAAAACGGGCTG
>JANTPZ010090463.1:0-31247 GCA_025593235.1 Vachellia pachyceras | reverse complement strand
TATAATATTAGAATTGATGCATATTGTAAGAAAGGTTGTTTTGGTGATGGTTTGAGACTTTTGGAGGAGATGGAACGCAGAAATTGCATTCCTACAATAGAAACAATAACCACACTGATTCATGGGGCTGGGCTGGTTCAAAATTTAAGCAAGGCATGGCAATTGTTTAACGGGATTCATCTGAGAAACTTAATTGCTGATACAGGTGCTTATAATGCTCTGATAAGTTCATTGGTTAGATCAAAAGATGTTAAATCTGCACTCTCATTGATGGATGAGATGGTTGAGAAACGCATTGAACATGATAGTGTAACTTTTCATACAATTTTCTTTGGATTAATGAGGTCTAATGACATTGGAGGTATAATTGAACTCTATCACAAGGTGATTGGGCGAAGTTTTGTTCCAAAAACAAGGACAGTTGTTATGCTGATGAAATATTTCTGTCAAAATTCTCGCCTTGATTTAAGTTTAAGTTTATGGCAATATCTTTTAGAGCAAGGGTATTGTCCTCATGCTCATGCTTTAGATCTGTTGGTCACTGGGTTATGCTCAAGAGGTATGTTACAAGAAGCTTTTGAGTGCTGCAAGCAAATGTTAGAGAGGGGTAGACATATGAGTGAATCGACGTTTATAATGCTTGAAAGGTTTTTAATCCAGGCAGGTTATGTGGACAAGCTGAAGAAGCTTGACCAGATGATAAAAAAATTGGAATCAGTCTTGCCTCCGACAAGAGGGCATGCTAAAGGTATTTCATCTTCCAGAGAGATAATTTAGCTTATTGTATTTTCCCCCTCTTAACTGTTACCACCTACCTGTTTTAGATGAATATAGTGTTTTAGCATTTATATTACAAGTGGGTGTGGAGGTAAAATGCTTACTCTTTGTTTATAAAGTCCTTACAAAATTAATCTTTTGTGAGGATGTTCTCTGATGAATTTGTGGCTTGTATGGTGAAATGAATAATTAAATATTTGTTATTGGCACATGATTTTAAGTCACGTCGCCCCCCAAATTGAGAGAAGCTATTTCAACACAGAATTCTTAATACCTACCATTTAATTATCTAATTAACAAAGCAGGGATTGGGATTTAAGAATTGATATGGATATCACCTGGCAAGTTTCTTATGGGGAACAGTCACAGCAGAAGTATAGAGGATGATTGTTTTATGGAACAAAAAATATTGTTAAAAGGAAACCAAGATAATGGGTTTATTTGGCATTCCGTTTGGAAAAGTTAAAAGTCCGTTCAATAATATTTTTCTGTAAAATGGGATAATCTTTTACACATATTTATCCAACTTACATAAAACACTTCTCCGGTGTCCTCAAAGGGGCCAACATCATTAGACAATTCCTTAAAAATACCATTTGAATTTGCAAATTCCAAAAAGCTACTAAAAACCCCGAATTCTTACTCAATGATCAATTAGTGATTTGAAAATGTCGGTGTTTTTACAATTTTACCCCTCAATTTAATTATAAAAAGGGCTAAACCTCCTTCACATGAGGCACTGCCGCCCTGCCATCGGAGTGCCAAAGCTGGTGGCCACCCCCACTGCCAAAAAAATTAAATATCTATAACACGTAATAATTTGTATATATTATTCATGTACATCTCTTTTTATAAAAAATTGTTGAAAGTGCATTTATGTTTCTATTTACAATAAATAAGTAGTCTTTATTTAAAGTATCTATTAAAAATTTTCAATTATGCTCTTATTTTAAAAGAGAGAAGTAATCTCTTAGCTCAATAGTCAATTTCTTAAAATTCTTCAAACAAACAAAAGAAATTATATCACAAGAAATAATTTGTGACTATTCTTAGTCATGTCGTTTGATAATAGGTATCTATCCATTCTTTATAGAGAGGAATAGAGTACTACTATTTACATTAATGAAGTACCATTAACCATTTGTTATCATCTTTATCCTCTTGTGAATGTTAGGGTTAATTTGTAAATTTATATTGAAAGTTCTCATTCATAAGCATTGTTGCCCATAAAGTTTTTTTTTGGGAG
This sequence comes from Vachellia pachyceras, assembly GCA_025593235.1. Taxonomy (NCBI): domain Eukaryota; kingdom Viridiplantae; phylum Streptophyta; class Magnoliopsida; order Fabales; family Fabaceae; genus Vachellia; species Vachellia pachyceras. Next base: position 29,224 of record JANTPZ010090463.1, on the reverse strand, counting down.
CAATATTGCCTTACAATTTAAAAATTGGCTATGACCATTTGGAAATTGATGCTGAATATGAACATTTTTAGCATTAAGGTATAATAGAACTATGTTTTGAAGATTGTGGCGGCGTCATCAAACCCAAAAACGTTTTTGGGTTAAATTATTCTTTAATGAAATCTTCCACAGCAAATTTTCACCTTAACTTTAAATATTATCCTTCTAAATATTATGTCTAAAAAATAGTGAAAGTTAATACTCCTTTCTATGTAACAACATGCTTTTTTCCTCTTTAAAACTGGTTACTTAATACTATAATGATCTCACTACAAAGTTAAGTATTTCTTTCAGAAGAGAGCATTTATCAAAAGCTAATTCAAATTTATAGGTTCACAGTCATATTACCATAACATTCAATTAGAGGCCTCTGGCCTTTCAATAACAATTCCAAAATTGTAAGGTTATAAGTATGAATGTCTAGGTATCCTAGAACATAAGCCCTACAATGGTGATATACATCTTCCAACGCAAAGATAAGGGAGGCTACACAACAATGATAGTACACTTTGTAACACCTCACTTATTACCACTTATTCTTTATTAGAGATCTTACTAGACCACTTGAACACATTCCAATGGCTAAAATTAGTTAGCCAAGTGAAATTTCAAAACTTACTGAAATTACTGTTCACTTGAAAAAATTTAGATTTTTGGATCAACTTTGAAAAATTATTGTTCACTTCCAGTGTAACATTCTTATTTTAAGAATTATAAATAGTTGTTGCTTAGATTTTTAATTATTTAGAGAATAAAATAAATTAAAATTTAGAAGGAGAATCAAAGTCTGATTATTTAAAGAAATAATAATATATAATAATTAATTATATCTGTGTAAATTTAACTTATTATTAAAATAAGTAATACAAAAAAATTGTATGAATAATTATTAATATTATAACTATTATTTTCGCTTTAAAATAAAATAAAATAATATTATTTTATTCAAATTAAAACCCTAACCCTACATCTATATAAACCACCTAACCCTTACTCCAACCCAAAATCTGCCACTACAGTAACCTGGTTCCTATCTATTGCTACAGGTACCCTTCTCTCTCTTTCTTAGTTTTTCTTCTCTAGCTAGACTAGCAAAACTGTCTTATCAACCATTTATTTCTTATAGCTCATTACCTACTACCTGCTTGTATAGCCTTTGTTCATACTTTGCTCTTTCCCTTATGCCTTCACCATCAAGCACGTCTTGTCCAAGTGTGTGGATGCTTGTGCTGCTTTGTTCCTTAAAAAAATAAATATTTTGAAAAAGCAAAAACCACAGACCATGCATACATTATGTGTAAAAGCTATCTTGTTCCATCAGTCATTTCTTAGCCATCAGACATAAGTGTGTGTGTGTGTGTATTAGATAATAGTAATACATACAAAGCTAATACATATAAAGCTAACCCCCACGCCCCAAGTATGTGTGCTGTCCATTTATATATAATATTATATATAATAATATATATACACATTAATATAAATAGTACCTAGAATGTATTGTTACTGTTACTTGTGCGTTGCCCAGTATGCATATAATACTTATATATATAAATATATATTTATGCTATCTATTGTTGATGCCTTATTTTGATAATAACAAAATGATTTCAGGAAGTATAAAGCTTAAATTGTTGATGATTAAGTGTTATTGGTAAAACAATCGAGTTCGATAATCAAATCATCGAGTTTGTGTGAAAGTATTGAGGATACTCGAGCACTGTGCTTTAAAACTCGAGTATCAAGCCTTTTCATGAGTTAAAAATCAATACTTTCAGACAACACTTGAGTTTTCATTGAAAGTGTTAATAATACTTCTGAACTCTAATACTCGAGTATTGTGAGTTAAAATATTTTTGAGAATCAACACTTTGAGTAAAAACTCGAGCATTAGGAGAAAGTGTTACAAACACTCAAGTAATGATTTTGAATACTCAAGTATTGGTGTTAAAATGTGTTATGGCAGAATATTTTCATGTGAAATTCGAGTATTGATGTTGAAGTATTGACAACACTTGAGTATTGTGTTGTAATACTCGAGTATCGTGACTTGTTTTCAAAAGAATACCCAACACTTGAAGCATAATACTCGAGTTACAGATGGAAGTATTGGTAACACTCGAGTATTGAGCCAAAACACTTTAACTCGAAGCAGAACACTTGAGTTGTAGAGGAAGTGTTGACAACACTCGAGTGTTAGCTTTCAACACTCGAGTATCAGGCAAATTTTTCAAACGTGGCGCAACACTTCAAGCTCAACACTCGAGTGTTAGGTGAAAGTGTTGACAACACTTGAGTATTGATTTTTGAATACTCGAGTATCGAGCACCATTTCTTCAAAAACACAACACTTCCATCTAAACACTCGAGTAATGGCAGAAAGGTAACAACATTCGAGTATTATGTTTTCAACACTCGAGTATTGTGACATTTCAAATGATTTCACTTCAAGTTTTCCTCTGAACACTTGAGTAACAGCTGAAAGCATCCAGACACTTGAGTACAAGAATTTCAACACTCGAGTATTTGCATTAAAATTCAAAAACTTCTGCAACACTCTCAGCAATCACTCGAGTAACTTGAATAATGTTGTGAACACTCAAGTATTGTCTTAAAACACCCGAGCAGTGATTTACAAAGTTTCAAAATTTCAAATTTGCATTGGTTGCACTGTCTAGCACTCGAGTATTGAAAAGAGAAACTCGAGTATGCTTTCCCTGACACACTTCTACCATGACAGCTAAGCCTAGTTCTCCCCGAAACTTTCCTATTTCATGTCTATATTTTTTAAACGTTACCTGCCCTGATAAATGCCTTGCAGAACATTCATTAAACAGGTCAGGCAGTCTGAGGAATGAAGACAAGCAATTAATGAACTCCGACGCGACAGTTGAAACACAGCATTAATGAAGCATTTATGGCGTTCAACAACCACATCTGACGAGAGTAACAGACACAAGCTTTTATCTAATAGATATTCAAATCTGAGTAACGGATATATGCTGATTACTTTTCTATAAAAGGAGAAAGCTTTAAAGGCAGAAAAGAATAACAATGATAAAATTTATTATACGCCATTACTGCGCGAACTACCTTTTGCCATTTCATTGATTATTTCTGAGAGCTTCATTGATTTCATTATCCACTCTTCAAGAGAGTTTGTATCATTAAAATTCCTTGTACACTTGAGAGATATTCAAGGTTGGGACCTTGATTTTGTAAGGTTGAGATTTGGTCAGAAAACAGGGAGCGTAAGACTCTGTTTCAGAGCATATTGTAAGGGGAGTGAGAATCTCCATTGTAAAGGCTGGTGAGCCTGATTTTCTTGTGATTAGTGGATTACAAAGCTCAGAGGCACTCTGAGGACTGGATGTAGGTCAGAAAGACCGAACCAGGATAAATCTTTTTTTATCTTTTCTTTTCTCTCGGTGATATTGTTCTTACCTTTGTATTTTAAGTTTTAATTTTTTCTAAAGTGATCAATTCACCCCCTTCTTGGTCAAATCCTACACTAACATCGATTTCAAATTTTTATTTTATTGTTTGACAAAAAAGGAAAAGAAATATATAATTATATATATGCAAGTATATATATTGTTAGTGAAGGATTTGACCAAGATGGGGTGAATTGATCACTTTAAAATTTAAAACTTTGAAACACAAAAGTAAGAACAATGTCACCGAGAGAGAAGAAGAAAGATGAACAAGGAGATTTATCTTGGTTCGATCCTTTTGACCTACGTTCAGTCTTCAGAGCATCCTTGAGATTTCCAAATCCACTATCAAATGTAATCTTAGGCTTCTCAAGCCTGTACAAATGGGAACTCACTCCCCTCAAGTTTTTCACTAAAACAGAGTGCTTCACTCTCTGTTTTCTAACTCTATTTCAGCTCAGATGATACAAGGTCCCAACCTTGTGTTTCTCACATATTCACAATGTATAATTGCTTAAAGAAGCTCTTTGAAAGAGTAGATGGCAAAGTACTGAAGTTCATAATGAATATCAAAAGAATTACAGAGAATGAAAATGAATAGATTTGAATGCTCAAAATATTTGTCTCACGTATATTTTCTGTAATCAATGCTTGATCCTTTTATAGATGAGGAGTAATAAAGTTGCCGTTAGAAATAATTTAATATCCATTACTCTCATCAACTACCTCTTTGGCTTCGCCATTAATGTTGCATTAAATGCGTCTCAGGAATGTAGGTGACGATGGCTGATTCATTCAATCTATCTACAAGAGGTGTGGATAGCTTTCTCTCTTTCTATGATTCTGAGTTTCTGCATTTATGAAGGCAAGTGAGATTCAAACGTTGTTAATCACCAATAAGGAAAGTTGCAAAGAGTAGGTAAAAAGCTATTAGAGGAAAAATAGCCGTTGAGAAAAGCAATACTCAAGTTTTGTTTCACGATACTCGAGTGATAACCAAGTATTTTGAATTTTATAAAACAATACTCGAGTGTTTTGTTTCAATGCTTGAGTTTTTATAACACTTTTGAAATTGCTCGAGTGTTTACTGAGAGTATTGCAGAAGTTTTTGAATTCAAGCATAATTACTCGAGTGTTAAAAAATTTTGTACTCGAGTGTTAAGAATACTTTCAGTTGTTACTCGAATGCTCAGAGGAGAACTTGAAGTGAAGTCTTTTGAGATGTCACAATACTCAAGTGTTGAAAATATAATACTCGAGTGTTATTACTTATCTTGCCATTACTCAGTTTTTTGATGGAAGTGTTGTGTTTTGAGAAAAAGAGTGCTCGATACTCGAGTATTGAAAACTCAATACTCGAGTGTTGACAACACTTTCATCAAATGCTCGAGTGTTTTGCTTGAAGTGTTGCGCCACGTTTAAAAACTTTGCATGATACTCGAGTGTTAGCAACACTTCTTTCACAACTCGAGTGTTTTGTTTTAAGTGAAGTGCTGTGACTTGAAAAACAACTCAATACTCGAGTATTCCAACACAATACTCGAGTGTTGCTAATACTTCTATCTGTAACTCGAGTACTCTGCATCAAGTGAAGCATAGTGTTTTGAAAATAAGACTAAATACTCGAGTATTAAAACACAATACTCGAGTGTTGCTAACACTTTAACATCAATACTCGAGTTTCGCTTGAAAGTATTCAGTTTGAAACATTCTAAGTACCAATACTCGAGTATTTCAAAAACATTACTTAAGTGTTTACAACACTTCAACCTAATACTCGAGTTTCCATTCAAAGTGTTGAATCAAAGAGACATTTAAACTCACAGTACTCGAGTATCGGCATTAATTATTCGAGTGTTATCAACACTTTCAACAATAACTCGAGTGTTGTCTGAAAGTATTGATTTTTAACACATGAAAAAGGTTCAATACTTGAATTTCAAACTACAATACTCGAGTATTCTTAATCTTTCATACAAACTTGATTATTGAAGAACAGAACTCGAGTGGTCCATTGTAAACACTCAATCAACAACAATTTAAGCTTCATAATTCTTGAAATCATTTTATTATCATCAAAATATGGCATTAACATATATATGTAAGTATGGGTGTGTATAAAAGGACACGTTTGGGTGTGTGTGCGTCTTAAGATTTTTTTTGGCCAGGATTGCATTGGAATTGTGGGAAAAGCGACACCTCCTTGGTTTTCTTTTAAGGAGGGGAACCATAGTTCAGACTTGAGCTCTATACCTTTGGCTGAATGTATCTTGAGAAACTGATGAGCTTGAGACAATCCAATTACATGGATAAGTTTCTGTTGGACTATGTGTTAGCCTATGGCTCCAGTCAGCGGAATAAGGATAGATGGTGTTATAAGGATGTTTGCATATTGCATAATTGCACACGATCTGTGATGATGATTGTAAGTTACAAACTATGAAAAATATGAAAAATTGTTTATATGGTGATCTTTACATATACTCGGTCCGTTTGGTAAAGCGGTAGAGAAGTGCTTATGGGTTTATTCACACAAGCCGAGGCAAATATGTGGAGGAGATTGTCTCGTTTTGCGGAAAAGCACTGTTGAACGTGCTTATGGCTACAAGCCAAGCGTTGCCAAACAAGCACACTAAAGTATTTGTAATTCAGCTCTTACTTTTAAATTATATGCCATCTGCTTGTGTGTGGTAGAAGCTTTCTAAAGTTAGTGGGGCGTGGAATCTCATCCCATTATATTAACATTTTTCATGTGATTGTTCTAGTAAACAACAAGGGAAGACACCTATGGAATGAACTTTGATGGCTCTCTTGTGCTATTGGCACATGCTATCATTTTAAATTGCCATGACTCTAATACTTTCGCATTTTTATTTTGATTTACTCTAACATTTTGGGAGGGTTTAGATTGCTATTAGTGACATGTATTTTGGCTGAATTAAGGATATGTTTTAATGAATTGATGTTTGAAATCCTTTGTATTTACACATAGAAAAAAAAACTTTGTTAAGTATTTTTGTTCAAAATGTGGGGTGTTACATCCAGGATCCTACTCTTCCTGAAAGACAGTTTCCTTGAGAAATATGAAAAGCCAATTCCTGCCATTGGTTTTATTGATACTGATTTCTGTAGTACTGATACGAAAACCCATATCCTTCCTCCTGAAGATTGGGCTCCTTTTAATTAGCATTACACTAAATGATAAATCTTTCAAGATTTAAAAGATTTCTAGAAAAAAGAGTTGGAATTCAATTCTTTCCTTCTTGCCTATACATAGGTTAAGTGGCTTTGGCTTCTCTCATTTACCCTTCCCCTCTTATACCTCCTTGTCCCTTCACCACCATTGAATTTAAAATTCAAAGTCTGATTTAATGTTTTATAAAAATATTATTATAATTTTACTTTACAATAGATAAATAGATTTAAACTATAAAAATTTAATCTAAAACAGTTTAGCATCAAATCTTTGTTTGGTTCAAATTGATTAAATTCACTTGGCCTTTTGTTTGGCCAAGACTTTGGGAACGACAATTTGTCATCACTTTATTACTTGTTACGACCTACGCAGTTGTGGTGTGAATAGTAGTATTAGTCAATAGTAATTTTGTTATCAATTCATTCTCTTATTTTCATTTTCCTACAAATCAATGAAATAGAAAGGAAGCTGAAAACCAAAAATAGTTTGGAGAATGGGGATGAATCAGATTCATGATGACATATTTACACTCCTCCCTAGCTTGCTAGTTAATTTTCTAATTGAATACTAGAGACACTTATTCTCTTTATAGACAGACGTTAAGGTTATACCACTATTTGCATAACCTTAAGTATTAAATTTGGCCTTTAAATGAAAAGAGATCAAATAACTTACCAAAATAGGTATTTATGGTTTTTAGATTTTAGGATGAAATGGATGCACCTGTAAGTCAACAAATGAACCAAGCCTTGGAATGGAATATTCGCTAATTATATAAATCATTGCTTCCAATTGATTAGCTCGGCCCTCTCACACTGGATTCTAATGAGTTGAATTGATCCATTAAGCTATTGGGCCGGTTTGAAAGCACGATAGAGAAATACTTTTACATAAATCGAGATAAATATGTGAAATAGATTTCTCATTTTTGTGAAAAATACTGTTGAACGTGTGTTTGAGCCTTTCAAACGGTAAACCAAACATGCTTGTTAACTAGCTTTTTGTTACTCAAGTGTAATCCTAGCTCATCATACTTGAATTAATACTTTAAACCTCCTATGTGCCCAAGAATTTTGAAGAAATTATTTGATGGGCCCAGATGTCAAATTGAGGGAGAAAATTCCTGTAAGGGATTAAATTCAGAAATTTTCTGTAATTTTATTATTATTGACAAAATGATCCGGTTGTAATTGGAAAACATCAGAGGGTAAAATGGACTTTTCACCGTTCCCTCAGTCCCAAGTGCTTCTCCTCATTCCTTTTTTTCCCCGTTTTGAATTGAATTGACAAGCAAAAGCTTGGAGAATAGTGCTACACCATCAGAGCTACATCAAGGGCAAGCCGGAGAAGGGCTGCCGTCACGTGCAAGCTCAGATTTTCATTGAGGTGAGTCCTCTAAGCACTCCTCTACCCTCTTTATCGTCGATTCCGTTATGGGGTGGGTTTGAGTGTTTTAAAAAGTTGAGAAATCATAGGTAATAAAGAAGATTCACTTATTAATCCGTTTGCAAGTGCGATATTTTAGTGTTTATGAGCTGAATAGAGCCGTGCATGTGGAATTTCTTCGAGTTTTCCGTTCTTTGAGTATTGGACACTGTTCTTGCGAACAGTGCCCGCATACGTTCCATTTCTAGCCACGAGAGGTAAGATTCTTCGGATTAAAAGTGAATGTGGGTGTTAAAAAGTTATTTTAAGTTAAAATCATGGGTTGCATGTACTGGGTTTGATAAATCGAAAGCTCAGACTTTTGATTTCTATGAAATCACCCCCGTCTTTTTGGAATCTGGGGAAGAAGGGAAGATAAGCGACTTAATACGGTGCTAATATATATATCGATTCTATAAGGCTTCGTGCATCATCGCTTAACAATTTCTCTTACACCGCTTGCTTTGGCCGAAACAGTGCCTTTGATTTCTAGTATAAGTTCTTGTTTTCCTCTGAAATTATTGATAAGGTATAAATTAAACCACTTAATCATCAGTAAATCTATGAGCCAGAGCCTGAGTTCAATATTTCAATGATTGTATGGTGAGAACTTTCGGTTTTTGTGTTGTTTTATGAATTGAGGAATTTCATGGCATAATGTGCTTGTTTGGCAACGCTTGGTTTGTAGCCATAAGCACGTTCAACAGTGTTTTTCTGCAAAACGAGACAATCTCCTCCACATATTTATCTCGGCTTGTGTGAATAAGCCCATAAGTACTTCTCCACCGCTTTACCAAACGGACCCATTAGTGTCGCTGTCCAGTTTCATTTTTAAGGTTGGGAGATAATTTAAGCTAGGGAAAATGCTTCTTGATGTTAAAGGGAAGCTTTTGATGGTCAAGGGATATTTTAAAGTTCTTAAAACAATCGTTGAGATGTAGATCTGTTTAAAGCAGTGATAGTTGATAGGAATATGGAATTGAAAATGATTTAATGTTGCTATTTGATAGTTTTAATTATGGAACATTGGGAACTGTAATCACCATTGATTTTTGTAAAGGTAAGAATTGAGGATTTTGTGTTTCTAAGTTGAATAAATTTGATTATTGAGGTAATAAAGTAACAGAGGAAAGGAGTGTTTAAGATTCTGATCTGGGCAGCTGTCTTCAATTAGGCCACAAGCTGGGCAACTTGTTTCTGTTACCCATGAAACTTGTTGAGCAGCCAGTACAGATTCTAAGGTTTAAAATGAGTCCTAAATTACATTTTTCTAGGTCTTTTTCTGTCATTTTTCGATCTATCTACTCTTCATAGAGAAGACTTGAGAGATTATTACTATTTACATATATGAAGTGTCATTAACTATTTGTTATTATCTTTACCCACTATAAATGTTAGGGTTGATGTGCAAATTTATCTTGAAAGTTCTCGCCGATGAGCATTGTCGCCCAGAAAGTTTTTTAGTAGTAATATTACCTCAAGAGTTTAAAAATGTAGCAATTTGGAAATTGATGTTGACCGTTAATATTTTCAACAGTAAAGGTAATATTGCTATGTTGTGAAACCTTAGTGATGACTTTAGACCCAAAAAATTTTGTAGGGCAACATTGCTCCTTACTTAAACTTTAAGAACAAGTTTTCACCTTCACGATAAATATTATCCGTTTAAATATTATATCTAAAAATTAGTGAAAGTTAACACTCCTTTGGATCTTAATATAAAACCCAATTGACTAATTTGAATAGATTAATGATGTTAGTTAATATAGTATGTTTTTTTCCTCTAATACACCCTAATCATTTTACTTAATTCCCCCTTCTTCCTCTCATACTTAATTTTTTTGATGAAAAGATAAAATGATATTGATAGAAATAACGAGGTTTACAAGTTACTAATAGATATGGGACATAATTAGTACCTAAGAAATTGCGATAAATCATCTTAAAAATTGCCCTAATTGTAACAGTTAAAAAAAAAATCAAAGAGTAGAGCTAATATCTTCTGCCAATTAATAGTAAATCCTAAGAGGAGTCATCAGGATTATGTGTGAAACATTTCGTGATGCAATAGATGACTAGTCGATGTTTCAGCTTGATTGTAACATCCTAGAATTCTGAATCCAAAATAGAGCTGCATGAACACACTTGGAATGAAAATTTGTTCCTGGAATGGCCTGGTTCTGCCATAAAAACTCCTTAATGAGAAAACCCTTTAGGCAGATAATTTCATGACAATAATGCTTCCCAAGCTTCTCGTTATCACATCCAAATAAGCAAAGATTTTGTGAAGGGATATGATGCTGATTTAAAATGTCATTAGGAGTCATGACATCATGTAAAAGCTTCCTTATAAAGATCAGTTGTTTATATGGACGTTTTAACCTCCATAAGAACTTCTGAAAAAATCAGTTAGCACATGATCAATTGTTTAATGAAATATGATAACTGGCTCACACCATTCTTGACAGTATAGACCTTTGCAATTTTTCTTGCAGATTAATTTATCAGGGCAATTTAAGAATTTTTGTTGTTGTTGTCAAGAGACGTCTTTCTTTACATTATTTCAAGAGAAGCTGATAAATTAGATAAATGTATAAGATATTCTTTCTTTTCATCGCTTTGACGTATATGAAAATTGAATAGTGAGATTTCATTTCTTACTGCACTTTTCCAATCAATCATTTTTTATATATAGCAAAGGATGATGGAATCATTTTTAATAAAAAAAAAAATAATCCTTTGTAATAATATGCTAGACATGCTACATCGAAATATGACTGCATAGCAGTCCAAGAGGTTGGTTCACTAACTTTACTTTTGGACATGCTTCGTTTGCTTTGCCCTTCTTTTTTCGGACACATTTGGCATGGTGCCAGAACCTTTTATTGCAGAGGAAATATTAATTGGATTAATTTAAAAAAATGGATAAAAAATGTGAAATAGGTCTTACGTGACTAGTATCAACTCTTTTTTTATTTTGGTGAGTAACTAATATCAACTCTTTAATTAGTTCATATATTAAAGATCAGAGGAGGGGGTAGATCAACCTGTTTTTGGAAGAAAGAAGATCAATTTTTTTTTTAAATGATAATCGATTTTCTTTACAATACATATATATGTGAAGGCTACGCCGTGTCGGGCGGTGACATTTCCTTTCCTGCTGCCCTAGCCCCTTCCTCAAAGGCACTTCGCGGCTTCCCCTCTTAGTCTTCTTGTTCGTTTCATCATAATTGCAGCTGCTTCTCTTGGTTGGCTCGATGAAACACTAACTTGCTTTTGTCTTCACCCTTCAGTAATCCATTATTTCATTCTTTGCAGGTAATCACATCATTTTGCCTCCAATTTACCACTTTTGCCTCTGAATGGGTATTTTCGTGTTGCTTGCAATTTATACCAGCTTCTTTCTCGATATCTTCCATCATGAATGTATGCTCTGTTTTTCTTTCTTTCTTTTTTGTTTGTTATTTTCTGCCACAATTTTTTGATTAATGATTGTAATCTTACCGGAAAAAAAGTTTGTTGATGCGTTTGATTCTCCAAGTACTTATCACTTCATGTATGAAGTTGCGGTATTGTATGTTCTGTATACTTGTTGAAAAACTCTTTGGTATTGCTTATCACTCCATAAATTAGCTTGTTCTGTTTTTTAGTTTGCTGAGAATTTGATTTTGAAGTAATCTGGAATGTATTTTTTTTTTCTGCCCAAAAATCTGAGATGGCTATTCCTTTGTTTTTCTTCCAAACCATGCATTCTTGAAGCCGATTTAGGACCCGATTTACAATTTGCACCCAGCTAGCAAAATTAATTCCAAACACTTGAACTCTGATATCATAATTTTAAGTAAACAAATGTGTGATTCAAGGGTTATGATATGATTGTTCAATCAATATGTAGTGAATAATTGGAGGAGTGGTTCTTCTGTTTCATTTCCATGATGTTTCTGTGATTTTCTACTAAAGCTTTTGATTAAAGCTGACAAACAATTAAAATTACGTGGAAGAAACATAATTTAGAGCAAGTAACATTTTGAGTCAGTAAGAGCCATTTTGACGCAGAAACCTTAAGCTTAGGTAAATCAAGCTCGAAAGCACCCAGTCAATTGCATATTCAGATGTGAATTTCTAAATCCTATAAATTGGAAGCTCATGAACTAAAAAAATATCAAAGGAGAATTGAGTGCGCCAAAGGGTCTTGTCTTTGGTAAATTCAAGCAATTCAGGAAGAAACCATATATAATGTTAAAAATGACTCCAAAGAATTATTTCTGCTAAAGTTGTTTTCCCCAGAACTCTCTTAAACCGTTTAAATAGGCTACTTCGCATTAGGAAACTTAAGTTGCCTTCAATCTGTATTAAAAACGAAATGAAAGTGATGGAATATGGGATATAATTGTTGTTGTTATGTTATTTTAACTCTGAATTCAAGTGTTTTTTTTTTTGTTTTCATACTTGGAATTTTGGAATTCAAGTGTTTTTTATTGGGATTTTCCCCATATTATTATTGTTGCTGTTATTGTTATTATTATTATTGAGCAACCCTAGTTCCCAATTTCCATCTAAGGGTCTGTTTGGTACAAAGAATCTATTTAGGTAGAGAAGGAAGGGAATGGAAATTTTAAAACATGTTTGATACGTATTGGAATGGAAAATGATTCAATGGAAAAATTTATGTTCGGTAGTTTGAAAATGATGGTAGGATAGGCAGGAAAAATATGCAAATGACCATATCGCCCTCAATGGGTATTTATTAATCAATTAGATAAACGGATTTGCTTGTTTTCATTTCTAAAGCATTTTAGTTCCATCGTACCATATTGATTCTCGAGCTATATTGCAGACAATCATTATATAGATTTTGGTAGCGATTTCTGCTCTAGAAATTTGCTGGATCTAATGGCTGAAGCATCTTTGGGTCTCTTAATTTTGTTTTAACATTTACTTCAACACCAGTCATGCATCCACTATGATTCTCTATTTCTCTAACCATAGCATAGGGAATACGAAAGGATGCAACATCAAGAAGTACCTCTGGACTGGCTGATTCTGAACTATAGATTCTTGCTATTTCTCGTAGGTCCAACAATTTCTTACTTGCAAAATGTAGTCAATCTGCATCTATAGATCATGGTTTTCTTGTTGGTTATTTACCATGATTTTCTGAACTTTCATAAAGCTTAAATGTTTGTGGGACGCTCAATGATGATTGATTTGCTTTAACCACACTGAATTGAGGCTTACAAGGGCATGAGGCCTCTTTCATTGAAGTCACTTATTAACTTGTGCTTGAGATTGCTTGATGATTTCATTTTCTAAAAGAAGAGGATTAGTTTCCTTTTTTTAAGAGAAAGAGAGAGCTTTGTCAAGCACTCGAAGTTGGTTGGTTTTAGTGGTGAAGGCTCTCCCTTCTAAGTTCTCCCATGTGGAAAACCTTGGCCTTTCGACTGAGAGCAACTTACCAATTTTGTATGCAAAGAGTATTTAAAATCGAATACTTTTTTATCTATACTTTGGAATTGATTTAGTATTTGATGATGATCAATGCCTGTTTCTAGTCTAGACAATGGTTGATTGGATAATCTGTTTGGGTGCTAGAGCTTAAGACTAAAAAGAAGTTACTTTTGAGAAATATACCTTGAAAGTTTGCAAAAAAAAAAAAAAGCATTTGCCCCTAACCAATCATGGCAAGAAAATCATGAGTATAATTATTGGATACGCCTTCTATATGTTATTGGCTGGAGTCAATCTGTTGTGTTTCTTTTTCAGAAAAATGCATGCAAACCATTACGATAGACTATAAATGACTCTTGCCCTCATGCAATTTCACTCAGTCTTTACTTCTCATTCTAGGATAAATTCTAGAACTCAAATAACATGGGAATCTAAAATTGGGTTTCAGATAATTTACCATTCAACCTTCATTATATATGAAATGAACCTTTTGGAATTCATAATTGAGCTATTCATTTTCTTAACTCATTGTCTTTCTATCAGGCAAGGATATCTTGGGTGATAGCATTTTCTTTTGTTTTTTTTTTTCACTAGACAAGGACAAGGTATTTTAGTGTAAGTTTCAAAATTCAAAGTCCTTACATGTCATTATGTCTCTTCCAATGTACTTGATTGTCATTTTCCCTTTGTTGTACTTTTGCCAATGGATATTTTGTTTGATTGACAGAAATTTTAAGTTTACAGAATCAGTGCTGCTTCAAAACTTTAAAGATCAATGCAACAAAAATAGTTTTTTTAATAATTCTGTATGATGTTCTAAACTCTTATAATTTTTAATTGTTTGTGGAGTGTGGACTGCTTGATGGTTGATTTGCTTTAACCACACCGAACAGAGGCTGTATAGGGCATAAAGCCGTCTAACTCAGAAACAAACTTGTCCTTGACATTGCTTGATGATTTTCTTTTCTAAATGGAAAGGATTGATTTTCTTTTTATTTAGAGAAAGAGAGAAGGCTTTGTCAAGCACCTGAAGTGGGTTGTGTTTAGTGATAGTGGCTCTCCCTTTCAAGTTCTCCCACGTGGAAAACCTTGGCCTTTCAACTGAGAGTAACTTACCACTTTTTATGCAAAAATACTTTGCTATTTTTTGTAGATAATTTAGAATTAATTTAGCATCTGATGATAATTAATCCCTGGTGTTAAGTAGGGAAGTCTAGGTTGATTGGAATCATTTTTTTTTGGTTGTTAGACCGTAAGACTGAAAATGAGAAGCTGTTTTTGACTAAGAGCTTGTTTGGTTTCACTTCATAAAACTTAGGTTTTACCTCAAAACTTACGTTTTGTCCAAGTGCTCACGTTGTTCGGAAAAGTTATTTTGGATACAAAGTCTCGGTTTGAAAACTAAGTTTTATGAAAGCCATTTTCTTGTCAAATCACACCCCTCTTCTAATAAATTTTTTCTTTCATACTTTTTCTTTCTTTCTCTTTCATCTTTCCTACCTACTTTTTTGCTTCGGAATCCGTAAAAGCCAAAACTTCTCAAATACAATCACATTTTTAAAACCTAGGTTTTGCGTCAGAATCCGTAAAAGCTATTCTCCAAAACCTAAGTTTTGCCTCAGAATCTCTAAAAACTATTCTTAAAAGGACTTCCAAACGAGGCATAATATGCCTTAAAATTTGCTTAAGCATATTGTATTTATTATTTATTGATATTTGTCATCTCAGTTAACCTTGTATTGTAAATTTTCATGATGCTTAAGATGGGAGTTAAAATGACTTTTTTAACAAATTATTATATGTGAATAGTGAGCTATAATTATGAAGTTATTTAAAGAAGTGCTAATTTTGGTTGCACATGTACGGAGTCAAATCTATTAAATGTACTGTGTATGCACGGATGGTCTTATTTGTGAAGGAAGTGGCGTCAAGCTTTGAATTAATCTTTTCTTTTTACGATTGGTCTTATTTGTGAGCGCAAAAAATATTGTGTTGTGTAAATAATTGAAATATTAATATTTGTTATATTTTAATTGTCATTACAGTATCTATTTATTATTTTTATATTAGAGTATCCAGCTTTTTATGTATAGAATTAATTTTTAGTTTGATTTACGTATCAAACATTATAATATGGAATTTGCCTTCTTTTGTTTAAAAATTTCTCACCCCAACTTTGATTTATTGGAATTGGTTGCTTAACAAGAAGCCATGACAAATAGATCCTACTAGAAGCATTCTCTTTGATAACACAAGCTAAGTGGTCTTTGACGTTCAAAAAGGTGCAGTAAAGTGCATGTAAGCCTTTTTTTTCACTTCCTCATCTCATTTGTAAAAGTTTCCTGACATGCTTCGGGTGTTTCAACTTTTAGCATTGGTGATTTGGTCATGGGTATATATGTATAGAAGTTGAATAAGCATCGAGTAAGCAAATATTTTAAAGCGATAGTTTATCATTGTAATTCAGGATTGTGATCCTCCTATGGTTAATCTATGAGATTTCTCAGGTCTGTTCTATGCATATATTGGTTTCAGAATCTTTGTTCAAGCCTTCTATAATCCGTACAAATTACCTTATATCATCCCAATCTCTAGTTTTTCCCTTCTCATATTATACCACTTTCAAATTTTACAGTCGCTTGATATGGATCTGTGTTATAAGTGTCCAATTTGCTGTCATGATACTACATGTTTAAATTTTTTGGTTGTAATGGATCTGTATTTTATTATTTCAGTATGATCTGAATTGTTTTAATTATGCTGAAACAGGGACCCTCTGTTTTTATTTTAAATGGTTTAGGTCCTACGATGTAGAGAGGTGCCACTTTCTGAAACAAGAACACACAAGTGCCTACTTTTTTGTACATTTCAAGAAGTTTGAGGTCAGAGAAATGATTGCCTTGATAATTTCATATTATTCACAAATTTATTTGCATTGCTCAACATAAATTCCAATAATGCCTATATACAGTAATAATTTCCTTTTGCTCAAGTCATACAACTTCTCTACCTCAACGTACAGCGGGCAACTAAGCAAGAGGGCATGCATTGGCCTTCTCAAAGCCTGCAAATCAATGTTCCATCTCAAGCAAATTCAGACTCAGATGTTTCTTGTCGGTCTACATGAAGACTTGGACACCCTTGGCAAGCTCATGGTCATGTGTACTGACCAATATGTTGGAGACTTACACTATGCATTTAGAACCTTTAACTACATTCATGAGCCATCCTTGTTTATATACAATCTTATGATCAAAACCTTTGTGGAAAAGAGATGTTTCAGAGAAGCCATTTCCCTATTTAGTCAACTGAGGAAAGATGGTTTATGGCCAGATAATTATACGTATCCGTTTGTTCTCAAGGCTATTGGTTGTATTGGAGAGTTTAATGAAGCTGTGAAGGTTCATGGCTTCACAGTAAAGACTGGGCTTGAGTTTGATACTTATGTTTGTAACTCACTGATGAGAATGTATGCTGAATTGGGTAAAGTAGATAGTTTCGAAAAGTTATTTAAAAATATGCCTGACAGAGATAAGGTTTCTTGGAATATCATGATTACAAGTTATGTGAAGTGTAGGAGATTCAAAGATGCCATTGCTATTTTTCACCAGATGCTAGAACAAAGCAATGAGAAGCCTGATGAAGCTACGGTAGTAAGCACTCTATCAGCTTGCACAGCATTAAAAGAGTTGGACCTGGGTAAGGAAATTCACAGTTATGTCTTGAATGAATTCCTTTTAACAACTATAGTGGGCAATGCATTGGTGGACATGTACTGCAAGTGTGGCTATGTAAGTATAGCTCGTGAAATTTTTGATGAGATGCCTGTGAAAAATGTGATTTGTTGGACAAGTATGATAAATGGGTACGTAACTTGTGGTCAACTGGATGAAGCTCGAGATTTGTTTGAGAAAAGTCCAACAAGGGATATTGTTCTTTGGACTGCTATGATTAATGGCTATGTGCAATTCAATCGCTTTGATGAGGCAGTTGCATTATTTCAAGAGATGCAAATGAGAAGAATCAAACCAGATAAATTTATTGTTGTCACTCTCCTTACTGGTTGTGCTCAGTTGGGAGCCCTAGAGCAAGGCAAATGGATTCATGGTTACATAGATGGAAACAAGGTGAGGGTGGATGTTGTGGTTGGCACTGCCCTTATTGAAATGTATGCCAAATGTGGCTGCATAGAGAAATCTTTGGATATTTTCTATCAGTTAAGGGAAAGAGATACTGCAACCTGGACTTCTATTATTTGTGGTCTTGCAATGAATGGTAAGACGAGCAAAGCACTTGAGCTCTTTAAAGAAATGAAAAAATTTGGGGCTAGGCCTGATGACATTACCTTTATTGGTGTTCTAAGTGCTTGCAGTCATGGGGGATTGGTAGAAGAAGGGCGTAAGATCTTTTATTCCATGAAAAGGACATATCAAATTGAGCCCAAGGTGCAACACTATGGGTGTTTCATTGATCTTCTTGGTCGAGCTGGACTATTACATGAAGCAGAAGAGTTAATTAAGAAGTTACCAGATCAAAACAATGAGATGATAATTCCACTTTATGGAGCTTTGTTGAGTGCCTGCAGATTTTATGGCAGTATTGAAATGGGTGAAAGGATTGCTCAGCAACTGGCAGATATTGAATATAATGATTCCAGTTTGCATACGCTCCTGGCTAGCATTTATGCTTCTGCTGACAGATGGGAAGATGTGAGCAAGGTGAGAAACAAGATGAAAGACTTGGGAATCAGAAAATTTCCTGGATGTAGTGCTATTGAGGTGAATGGCATTCTCCATGAGTTTCTTGTTGGAGATCCGTCTCACCCAGAAATAAGAGACGTATATTCTATGTTGGATTCAATAAATAAGCCCTTGTTTTACTCAGAAGAAAATGAGATGGAAACAGAAATTTTATGTCTAATGAATTCTTAATTTTGAGTTTGGTTGAGGAATGCCAATTTTCTGTCAAACTAAAAGATCATGGCAAGAGATTGAAAAGTTTTCTTGTCATTTTTAGTGCCATAAGGAATTATGGAACCCAATTTTAGAAGGCCACTATGGGAAGATGTGTAAAGTGCTGAAGAATGAAGTTTCCTGTAAAAGGTCAAATGCTATTTGTGGATGGGTTTTTGATTGTCTGTACAGATTTGATGTTAGATTAATCTTCAACAACTTCATGAAACAACTTGTCAATGTGTACCTAAGACGTTTCAAGCATTGAAAAGCATGTTCCACATCTAGCAAATTGTGCTAGTCGTGATGGAGGAAATCTTCCCGGCTCGCTTGTGGCAAGATGTTCAATCCTTTAAGAGGTCTGCTTTATGGATCCTTAGTGTTGCAATGCGCATAAACGGATACTTTAGATTCCCCACTCATACCTTATGAGAGCCTGACATTCTCAAGCATAATGAGTCTCACTCTTACTCTGTTAACCTGAACGAGTTTTTTTACTTTTACCTTAGTTGGTTGCTTCAGGAGATGAAGTGATAATAACACAGATCTCTTTACCTATATTATGTTTCAATTGGTTTGATTTCCTTGAAACCATGTTATAGCCTATTTGGCATACATTCCCATTTCTATTTATATTGAGGTCCTTGGACTGGCTAGACTACTCTAAATAGTTTGCCAAATTCAGTTCAGTCCAGCAAGATCTCTTCGGGTTGGGTATCAACCTGGTTTGGTATGATCTAATCCATCCATGACCCTAGTTTAGACGATGATGTATATAACTTGATCGGTTGTATGAATGGCGCATTGGTCTTTCTATCTATTCCCTCATCTTTTTTGCACAACATAAGATGCACCTAGAAAAATACTTTAGGGTATTAGATGAATATTTTAAGATGCTAAGCGTTCTGGATAAATATTTCATGGTATTGAATGACGTTAGCCCTATTTTATAAATTATTCATTTGTATGAATTATTATCAACAACCTTGCTTGCTCTTCCCTCGTTACCTTCTGCCCAACATTACATTCAATTATTCCGATGTCATCATATTTTAAGGTTTGTGAAGGACAACTATGGAATGCAGAGAGAGAAGATATCTATAATTGCTTCTGTCTCTGGCAGTTGACTCTTTTTATCTTGAAGTTGTTGGGTTGTGACACTACTTTAAATTATCTTTAAATAAGAATGAAAAAGATTAAAAATACGCAAATTATATTTTATACAAGTACATATCTTAAATCTTTATCACTAACTAAATTTTTGGATAAATTTTAAACCAAAAGGAACTCAATAAATTTATTAATTGTTCTACTTCTTTTTATAAGATACACTTTCCTCATCGGTGTTTTCAGTGATCTTTGTTTATGTCCAAACCATCTTCAACAAGTTATTATCATTTTCTCTTCATATTTGTTTATCGTGAATTTTATCTTTCTTATATATTATACATCCATCTTGAAGTCTCATATCAATCACATTTTATACTCTTGTTGCATTTTAAAGTTCAAGATTGACTTGTCATATTTCATTATTGATGTTATAGCTGTTAGGTAAAACTCTTTTATAAAAGGTATAATTTATTAATTTTTTTTTTAAATTTGACTTTCATTTGGGCCCAGAGGAAAGATGGGTTGGAAAGGAACGGGCCAAGGACTATAGTAGGCCTAATTCATTAGAAAATAGCAAAATATGCATGAGTGGTAGTATAAGGAGAAGGTGTGGAATAAGCTGAGGAGTTAAAAAAGTCACGTTCACACTAATCGAGATAAAACTCTTCTTATAAGCTCACTTCATAAATCATAAATCATGTTGGAAAAGCAGCTTCCATCGCTAATACAGCAAGAGTCTCTTCCCCCTTACTATAATGCTTCCTATCCCCATCTCCTTATCTTATTTTGAGACTACCCACATATCTTTGATTGAGAGTTTTCTTCAAATACTGTTCCATTCATATAAGATCGTTACAAATTATTATAACAATGCTTTTGTACTTGTTTCTTTGATCCAAAGACGAGTCTATAAAATTATAGGACATTGCGTTGTTCATAAATCATAACAACCTGTAAATGCTCAATAGGAATATGATAGCTTACCTTTGTATTCTATGCCGACTCACAGATTAATTTTTTTTTTTAAAAAAAAGGTAATTTAAGTTAAATGAAATAATATAAAAAGTGAAAAAAAAAAAGACAAACATCAGGTCTTGATGTTCAAACGCGCTTTAATATGCAACATTTTAAATAATATTTCCATTTTTAATTTCTTGAAAGGCAGTTTACCTCCCACATGATGTTTGAATTCCTGAATTATTAAATTTTGGTCAACAATGTTTTAATTCTTCAGTAGTAACTTGAATAGTAAGAGTACAAACAATTTTTATTATTTTAAAATTTCTTGTCTTTTTCCAGTCTAGCAATTGAATTATGCACAAGTGGTCAAATATTTTTTTTTTGGCCAACAAAAGTCAAATATTTTTAACTTTTCAATAATCAATGTATGAAATTTCTCATATTCTGGCTCGCTACACCCTGGCACGCACGTTTGAGGAGAAATAATTTATTAAAAAAAATTATATCGTCCATTAATCAGGAATAATCCATCACGAATTAATTAAATTTGACCTTTAATTTTCTTTGAATTTCCTTTTATCTAAAAATTACAACAAAGTTTAAAACTACATTAATCTCAGAATAACTGTAACTTTATCCTACCTTCTTAAAATTTATTGTATATGATGTTTATCCAAAGGAACAAAAGAATTTAATCTTTGGTTGGATGACTTTCGACAGTAGGTCAAATCAGAATTTTTTATTTAATTTATACTTTAAAATATAAATTCTGAAAGTCATTCTACCTTTTTTTTTAAAAAAAAAAACAGATGTTCAGTGAATATTCAATCATTATTTTCATGGTTATTATCCTTCTAATCTTCTATCCTGGTTTCAAAACAACGATAATATATTTTTTAACCAAAAAAAAAAATCTATTCTCAACAGGGTCAGAAGAATCAAGCTATCATCAGCCACCCACAATACGAATACATGAACGTCAAAATTTGCTTTGCTTGACGGCTCACCAACTTCAAGCCTTTGACAATTCTATCATCTTTTCATGACTAAACAAAATCCCTCCTCAAAACTCACGCAAATCTCACACAAATCTATCATATGGTAATAACAGACATGACACACAAATCCTTGTTTCGTGTCTCGTCCTTCTTCATATTTCTCTCCTTAGTTATCGCAGCCCATGCCATAAGCTTCACCTCGACAATACTGAATCCATCTCCAAGGCAAACACTACAAGGAAACGGCGTTTTTCTTGCGGAGCAAAACACCGAGCAGCCGGCTGATTATCGGTATGCGTGTTTGGACCATAGCGGTGTAGCTCCATCAAGCACATACCAGAGCAATCTCAATAGTCTCATATCTACACTTTCTTCAGATGCTTCAACCAGCGATGGATTTGGTAACAGAACTGCAGGTAGTGATGAAGATATGGTGTATGGGCTTTATCTCTGTAGAGGGGATGTGAATTCAAGTCTCTGCCATTCTTGTGTTCTAGATTCTAGCAGATTGATCCAACGACATTGTCCCAACAATGCTACTGCAGTTTTATGGTACCCATTTTGCCTTCTCAGGTATATCCTATTAGATCTATAATTTTGTAAGTTACTTGTATATAGGTCTACTTATTCAACTCCAGCAAGAAGTTATCAAGGTTTTTATTTTGAAATACGGGTGTTATGGTCTAATTTTACCCTATAAGCTTTTACGTAGGGGTCATGGGTACCCAGGAATGTCTTCTTTTAGGCTTGGCCTGTAAGTGTTAAAAAAAGGAGCAATATTGCCGTCGTCTATTAAAAATATTAACAACCAATTTTATTTTTTTTAACGGTGAAGGTGGCTTTGCTCCTTTAACACTTCCAGGGTGATAGCCCTTATGAGAAAAGTTCCAGTGCTAATTTAAACATTAGCCCTTTGACTATGTGGGATCAAAATTTATCATTTCAATCGGACCGTTGTTACACCATTTTCGTTGATTACATGGATCTATGTCATTGAGTTGATTCAAGAAAGAAATTCTGCTGTTGTAAACCAGGTACTCAAACCAGGATTTCTTCGGCAATCTAACGCTAACACCTCGGATTCCCATGTTTGATGCGTCACAAAACATCACAAGTGCTGGCGAGTTTGACAGTGACGCTAGGATTCTGATGAATGGTTTGATACAGACAGGTTCAGAGGAAAACCTAATGTTTGGGACACACGTGTTCAACATAAATGGCACCCAGAGAAGGTATGGTTGGGTTCAGTGCAGCAGAGACATAACCAGTGAAGAGTGCAGAACATGTCTGAGCAATATGCTTGAAGATGTTGGGAATTGCTGTGAAGGCAAGAGGGTTTGGAGAATCTTTTCTCCTAGCTGCATTGTCATGTATGAGACTCAGCCTTTCTTTGTAAATGACACTGGTTTGCTTGCTCCAACATCCCAGCCAGGTACGACTTTGTTTCTTTCACGGTATAATAGTAGGCGTGGTTTTGCGCATTGAGCGGAGTTCAAGAAATAAATTGTACTATTCACAAATTATAAATAATATGATATGGTGACATAAATGTGAAATTGTTGCGTTTTTTGTTTATCTGAACTTTCGATTTACAATTTTGGAGAAAGAAATAGAACAATAGGATGGTTATAGGGCTTTTATAGTCAAAGTCTACAAGTTGGGGACTGTGAGAGCCACTTTTTGGGGTTTATAAATTGGAAGTGTGGCTTGACCCTTTTTGTGGAGAGTGCCAAAATCTTAGCAAACCTATTTTGTTGAAGAGTTATATCTTGTTTGTGTAACTTGTATCCTTTGTTTGTTCCATTTGTGTGTGAATGTATAACAGAGTAGTGTAATGTGATTTTTAAGTTATATCTTCTGTATTTCAGTGAACATGTAAAAACTAAAATAGAAACCTCTTGAAACTTGAAAGTTACCTTCCAGGTCATAAAACCTGAAAAAAATGCTGCAACTTTATTTATTTATTTATTTTGCAATTTTGCAGGTGAGGGAAGTAGTAACAGGTCAATGCTTATAGTTATCATTGTTGTAAGTGTAGTGGTAGCACTAGCTCTACTGGTTTTCTGCACAATCTACTTCAGGTTCTTGAGAAAGAACAAAGGTAAGCTCTTAATGAAAAAGCTTTAAGAGTTTTCTTCCAGCAAATGATGTACTACCTCCAATCCTTACTTAAGAGTTAGTTTAAGGTTGGATATGGTTCTAAATATAATACTTCAATCACCCTTATCTCCTAAATTTGTAAATTTTTTCTCAAAAGTATCAATTTTTTATTGCATATATTAAAGTGTTCCCATCTAGAGATAGTTATGATGAAAGATGATATTTTAAGAAAATCGACTTATGTATATTACAAATAACTTTAATATTAATTGGGTAATGCAATCTTTGATCCCTCAAATTTCTCAAATTAGTTATCTACTTCTTATATGAAGAACTGGAAGGAGTATACATTTTTGTTCTCTAATCATGTTTGATTACAATGGTTACAGACAATCAAACAATGCAGGAAGATGGGCTAAATCCAGTATTTTCTCAAGATCAAACTGATGAAGAGAATGCTATGAATGCTGATCTTCCTATGATGTCCCTGAAAACTATTCTTCAATCTACTTGCAACTTTTCTGATGAGTATAAATTGGGACAAGGTGGATTTGGCTCTGTTTACAAGGTAATGTTTTTGTATACCACATACAAGTATGCACTTATTTGAAGTTATGTTCAACTTCTCTGATGATTATCTTCAAACCATTCTTACCATTAATTTATGTTACAACTTTCTCTAACCTAAACCTTACACTTGAAATTCTGAAAATCAATGGAGCCAAGTTGTGAGATTCCGTTTCCCAATTTGAATAACATAAGATGTTCTATTAGAGTACTTTAGCAAGTTATAATTAGTTCTCACCTCTCAATAGCTAACTTTAGTGGAAGATTATCAGCTTTAAGATGCCCATCCATCTGTATCAGAGCTGTAAGTTGGCTACTTCCAAAAAAAAAAAAACATGACTACAAAGAAGTTGAATGAAGTGGTACTATAATTGATGGTGATAATATATGGGATGCTTAGTCCCAATTGAAATGGTATGGAATACTTTACATGATCCATAGGTTAATTAGTTCTTCCATCTTGGCTTTTAAGGAAAGGGTTCTTAACACTACTTTAGAAAATTGTGCATCATTGAATCAGGGGTACAGGAAGTTTCTATAAATTTGAAAATCTTTAAAGATGAATGTGATTAACTCTAGCATAATTGTCTTTCAACTTTCTTGCGTTTTAAAACAAAATGATGGTTACAGGGTGTTTTACCTGATGGGAAGGAAATAGCAGTGAAAAGGCTGTCAAAAACTTCAGGGCAAGGATTAAAAGAGTTCAAGAACGAAGTGATATTGATAGCAAAACTGCAGCATCGGAACCTTGTGAGATTGTTAGCATGCTGCATTGAGCAAAATGAAAAGCTACTTGTTTATGAGTACATGCCTAATTCTAGCCTTGATTTTCTCCTCTTCGGTAAGTTATTACACTAGCCTCTTTGGAGTTTCACTGAATTATACAAACATCTTCCATACCTATTTTGAGTTATTAATTTTTTTGGAGAGAGACCCATGATTCTAGAGGGAACAACCCAAACAATAAACCCAGCCAAAAAAAAAAAGGAAAGAAAGAAAAACAACTCCCACTTTCCCCCCAAAATCTATTCTTCTAAGAAAACCATGGTTTTGACATAAGCAATGGAAAACAACTCCCAACAATCACCTTCTTTACAAAATTTATTCTACCCAAAAACTATTTTTTATTCTTTTAAATAACTTTTTTTCACCAAAAATCTATTATCCCAAAGCTAATCCTTCATCTTTCTCATTAATTCCATCTCATTTGAGTATCAGCATATGCAATTCTTATGATTGTATTTCTTTATTTACTGCTTTCAGATATAGAGAGGCATTCCCAATTGGAATGGAAACTGCGATTGAGCATTGTTAATGGAATTGCAAAAGGGCTTTTATATCTTCATGAAGACTCTAGGCTAAGGGTTATTCATAGGGATCTAAAAGCTAGTAATATATTATTAGACCATGAAATGAATCCAAAAATTTCAGATTTTGGATTAGCAAGAGCTTTTGGAGGTGACCAAAGGCAAGCAAATACTATTAGAGTTGTGGGTACATAGTAAGTCCAATTTAGAATGCTTTCATCATTATAATACCATTTTAAAGCCAATATCTCCATGTGAATGCATAATATAAAATTGCTTCAATTGACTTGTTTGTTTTTATCTTGAACAGTGGTTACATGGCTCCAGAATATGCTATGGAAGGCTTGTTTTCAGTAAAATCTGATGTTTTCAGCTTTGGTGTTATTTTACTAGAAATCATAAGTGGGAGAAGGAACAATGGCTTCTATCTTTCAGAACATGGTCAAAGCCTTCTCATATATGTACTATTTCTAACTGCCACCTCCCTTCCTCAACTATAAACTGAAAGGAACAAATCTAATGGATTTTTCAAGATTTGCAAAAGTAAAAAAACAATTTATCTTCTTAGGCCAAGATCTAATCCCAACTTTGATTCTGAAAAGGGAAAACATCATTTTTTTTCCTTTCAAGAAATTCAAAACATTCTTGATGATTCCAAACATTGCTCAACTGGCCATAGTTTTATTAAAGAATCCAAAACCAACTACTTCAAAAACTAACTTATAACTTAAACACTCATCCAATGGAATTTGCTTTTTTATCATATAGGCATGGAGGCTCTGGTGTGAAGGGAAAGGCCTAGACCTGATCGATCCAATACTAGAAAGATCATTTGAACCTTCTGAAGTTCTCAAGTGTATCCACATTGGCCTCTTATGTGTGCAAGAAGATGCAGCAGACAGACCAACAATGTCAAGTGTAGTACTAATGCTTGCAAGTGACTCAGTGAACCTTCCAAGGCCAACCCAACCAGCATTTTCTGTTGGAAGAAGAGGTTTCATGAAGAAAGAGCCTTCATCAAAAAATACTACCCATGAATCCATTAATGGAGTAACTATTTCTGAAGTTGAAGCTAGATAATCTTACTAACTAGACAACTCTTTTGGTAAGATTATAAAGGATGGATGAAATTTGTATATAAGAGCGGCCAGGAAAGAAATTTTATTATTTTTTCTTGTGTATAAAAAGAATTATGTATCAAAAAACATTATTTTTAATAATTTCTTATCAAGTCAATTACACAAATCTTCCTTGAATCTTGTTCAAATTTTAGAAAAATCATCTTTAATTTTTGAAATTAGATAGACATCATTAAAATAATTTACACAAATTTCATCTGAATCAGCATCAGAAATTATTCCAAGAGACATCACAAGTTATCCTTCTAGCATCACATTCAAAATAGAACCAAAATGGATACACTGGGCATACAGATGCTTCAAATTAGAATAGATGATATATCAGACTACTTCCTTCCCCTGTTAAGCCTCTGCAGTTGATAATTGATACTTCCCCATGCGTTTCTGTTCTTTTTACTCTGAAAAAAACGAGTTAATAAATGTTTGCTTCTTTCTCAAATAGCATATTTCTCCCCCCCCCCCCCGCTCTCTCTCTCTCACACACACACACACACACACACACACACAGGGTCTTGGGGAAAATAAGCACACAAAAGGGAAGGGATAGAAAGAAGAACGAACAAGCATGCTTTCATGGCAACAAAAATCTATATTACCTGCGAGTCCAAGCAATCTTTTAATAATTCTTTCTGTCGAGTACACAAATCGCTGTTGCCTTGGTTAGCAGCCATACAGCTGAGAAAAGTCATCATTTCCTTCATGCAAGGTTTATGAAGTGAACCATACCTCTTAGGGTTAATATAAAGTCCACCAGCTTTCCGCCCCATTACCCTACAATTCAAACAATGCAATCCACCAAGGAAATGTTAATGGCATAGAGATTTACAACGCATCTTGAAAGTATGAAAATCTTCTTTTTTTCCTTTTTTATTGAAGGGGGGGATTACAAATGTGAACATCAACTAGTTAATATAAATCTAATCCTAGCGTTTCATATGATCGCTAAGGAATATCAATTCCACATGAAGAACAATAAAGGTGCAATTTTATATTTCCCTGATGCTCGTGAAGGAACACTCTTCCATAGCTGCCTATCCTTCTTCGTCCTTCTATGTTTAATGTCCATGTTACCAAATAGAAATATAACATCAACGTGAAAATTTTTAAAATAATTGGTGCAACACACACTTGCATAGATGCAAACAGAATGAAAAATAGGAAGAAAGGCAGAGATGGGAGAAGGGAGAGACGAACAAAAGTAGAAGTCAAAGCTTAGAACTTGATGGAGGAAGGCAAACTGAAATTCTCACAGGCAGTGAATTTTCATTTATCAAAGTCTAAAATATAGATGCTATCATTAGCTATTGAAAAGAACAGCTTAAAATATTGTTGAAGTGTGAATGCTAGATATACGGCCACATAGAGCCTCTATGAATACGAGTGACTATGCATTTTGCGCTGAATGACTACATCTACCAGATCCAGAAGTGCTTCTCTCTGTATATATTGTCTCATAGGGAAATGATGCCAAGGAGAGAAAGTGACACCCGCAGATGGTGTAGCCTTGCCATTCGGACCAATAACAAGAGATTTCATTAATGAAGTAGTATGTTTATAAGAACGGGGGCTTTATTTAATATTTGGGTTTTTATTTTTCTCAAATAAAATTGAATCTTTCATTTCATTTTCAATATAGATTGCAAGGAACTTAAGTTCCCTAATAAGATGTAGCCTATTTAAGAGAATTTAAGACGATTGCGGGCAAAACAATTTTTGCAGAGATAAAATTCTTGTGAGTCGTTTTCAGCTCTCTCTACAGCTTCTTCCTGAATTGCTTGAATTTATTAAAGACAAAGACCCTTCGGCTCACTCAATACTTCTTTGATATTTTAAGTTCATGAGCTTCCATTGTATAGGATTTAAAATTCCACATCTGAATCTGATTACAAGGTATGCAATTGATTCGGTGCTTTCGATTTTGATTGACCTAAGGTTCAGGTTTCTGCGTTAAAAAACTCTTGCTGACTCAAATGTTACTTGTTCTAAATAATTATAATTTTTTGTAAGCTTTAATGAAAAGCTTTAGTAGAATAAAACAGAAACATCATGGA
The DNA here is from genome assembly GCA_025593235.1 of Vachellia pachyceras. NCBI lineage: Eukaryota > Viridiplantae > Streptophyta > Magnoliopsida > Fabales > Fabaceae > Vachellia > Vachellia pachyceras. Next base: position 498 of record JANTPZ010090463.1, on the reverse strand, counting down.
AGTGAAACAGAAGAAACATTCGTCCAATTATTCACTACATACTGACTGACCAAACATATCATTACCCTAGAATCACACGGTTGTTTATTTAAACTTCTATTACCAGAGTTCAAGTGTTTGGAATTAAATTGGCTAGCCAGGTATTGTAAATTGGGTCCAAAATCGGCTTCATGGATACAAGGTTTTGCAGAAAAACAGAGTAATAGCCATTTCAGATTATTCGGTAAAACAAAACAGCCATTTCAGATTAATTCAGAATCAAATTCCAAGCCGAATAAACAACACAAGGAGCTACTTTACGGAGTGACGAGATGCAAGAGCTGCTTTTTTTAACAAGCTGGTATAAATCGCAAGCAACACGAAAACACCCATTCAGAGGCAAAAACAGTAAATTGGAGGCGAAACGATGTGATTACCTGTGAAGAACGAAATGATGGATTATTGAAGAGTGAAGACGAAAGCAGGATAGTGTCTCACCGAGTCAACCAAGAGAAGTAG
>JANTPZ010090462.1:0-43776 GCA_025593235.1 Vachellia pachyceras | reverse complement strand
AGACAAACTTGACCTTCAAGGAGTAGATTCACAAAGATGCAAGGCTATGGAGGCATATATAATTGACTTAGTGAGAAGTGAAGTGGAAGGAACCTAATGAGTGGGCCTAATTGAGCTAGTGATAAGGAAATGACATATCTGCCTACACACCGCTTCAACAGCAAGGGCAGGAATAAAAGACAAAATCGACGGCGGAGATTCGCATCTATAGGTGTAAATGCTACTATTTGATAGTTGCGGCCAACGATGTGCTTGAGACGTTACAGATAAGAGAGAGCGACTCTGGAATTAAATTGAGGGAAGCTGATACTTTATAGCCGTAACGATCCGAGTATGTGGAAAGAAAAGTAGCATGCAACTTGACTGATTTCAAAATTACTTGGGGTATTTTTGGAAGTTATTTTAAGAATAGCTTTTACGGATTCTGAGGTAAAATCTAGGCATTAAAAAGTTATTGCGTTAGGAAAAATATTGGTTTTCACATATTCCTAGGCAAAACGTAGGTAGGAAAGAGGAAAGAGAAAGAAAGAGAAAGAAAATTTATTAAAAGAGATTATGTGTTTTGACAATAAAATAACTTTTTCAAAACCTAGGTTTCAAACCGAGGTTTTGTTTCTAAAATATATTTTTCTGAAAAATGTGAATACTTGGACAAAATCTAGATTTTGGGGTAAAACTATGTTTTAAAACTAAACTTTTATGAAGAGAAACCAAACAAGCTCTTAATTGCTTTGACCTGCTAACCAGTTTTTCTCTATTTGGCTCAATTGTATTTAGTGATTGTTTGGGAACCATTCTTAAACCATATTACACATAAGTCGAGACAAAACTTCTCTCACATATTTATCTTGATTCACGTAACGTATTCTCACGCACTAAGTATTATCGTAATCAATTAAATATAGTTTTATCTTAAAGGGTTTTTTTTCTTTTATTCACACAAACAAATTCAAAACCTAGTGTTCAAGCACTCAAGTTATATATCTTCCACGGGGACTAACACATTTTCTATCATCCCGTTCATCGATTAGATATTGCGCATGTTATAAAAAATCAGTGCTTTTCCTTTTTGGTGAAGTGAACCAGTTTCCCAATAAAGATTTCTTTGTTTTTTTTTTGGTTCAGAAACATCAAATGATTTTAAGGCATATAATGAAACTAAAAACCAAAATAATGGCTACAGTTTCATGGAAAATACAAATTGCACTTGTTTTTTTTAATACAACTTCAGTGCAATTTAAATTATTTTGATTAAAACACGCTCCATTAACTTTAGTAATGCATATGTAATCAACCCAAAAGCAATTGAACTGAATCTAATTAGTTTGCTTGGAAAGCTGAATTCCATTACATATATATAGTTTTACTCTTATATATATCGTTTTAGTAAAAGCTGACTGCACCGATTACATTTATGGAGTACGTACTATGCATCGTATTCAATCAGCAGATGCAATGAAATTAGTTTATACCATCCTTCAGAAGCCTTTATCTTCAAATTAAGGCAACATGATTTCTGTTTATCTCTAACAAGCCCGCAATACGTCGCGTCGAAACGACGTATTTTCTGTTTGTTTGTTACAAAGAGAATAAATTGTATAAGCAAAAGCAAGATTCCCGTAACATAAACGAAACCTTGTGGTCCATTAATTATTGCAGATGTTTCTTCATCATTCTTAAATCCAAACGAGTAATAATGCAACGCTCTTGTAATCGCAAGCAATAAAACATGTAACAAAGTTACCATAAATGACTAGATAACTGTTTCACGAGTGTTAAATTTAAGAAGGTTTTAAGTAAGGTTTTAAGCTGGAATATTCGCTGAACCACCACCAGGCATTTGGACATATATTAGTTATCAGTATCACAAGCTGCTCGAACTAGCTAGAACAAAAACACAGTGAAATACTGAGAAATATTTATATATATGCATCGGATACTATATAATCGATGTGTATTTGTGTGAACAAGGCGTAGTTATCCTCTAAATAGTGGGCCCAGGCGATTTGAAGGGTTTGTTTTTCCTTTTATTGTGTTCGCCCAAACCATATCCAATCACACGCCCTCATGCCACGGAGGTAGTAATGATCTGCATGGCAAGAGCTAGCTATGACCTGTGAAATAGACAGTCACCAACCCTAGTCCTAACGATCGCTCTTCATTCGTCCTTCTATAAATACACACCTGGCCATTTTCCACAGAGCCAGAAACTACTCAGAAAGAAAAACATAACTACTGCCATCTCTTTACCCTCCCCGTTCACTTTTCGCAGTTTCTTCAGTTTGGTACGTTTTTGTTGAGCAGCGCGCCCCTAGCTTTTAATTCTCTCTAAAAGCAGTTTGAATTTTTTCACCTAATGAGCCAAGTCAATTGTAGCGTTATCGTATCTACATTCATACACTTGCCTAACAGTCTTGAGACTTACTTTTTTATTTGAAATGAGAAATCAAGTGCGCATCAGTACATACAAATCTATGGTTTAAGTATATATTTGCTTATCTCAGGTTTTGATTTGCCGGCGTTTTAAGGAGTAAGAGAGATGGAGTGGAACATACGGGTGAGGAACTTGGTGTTGATGTCTTTAACAGTGGCCTTGGTTATTGCAAGTGGGAATTGTTCTGGTCGATCACCCAGCAAATTTGTTGAACGAGATGGAACACATTTTACGGTGAGTGGGAAGCGAATATACCTAAACGGGTTCAATGCTTACTGGCTCATGTACATGGCGTCTGATCCATCCACGAGATCCAAGGTCACTACCACTTTCCAACAAGCTTCACTTCATGGCCTGAACGTCGCAAGAACCTGGGCTTTCAACGATGCAGGTTACAGGTGTCTTCAGGTTTCTCCTGGCTCCTACGACGAGAGCGTCTTCAGGGTATATTGTATATTTATATATATTGGTTTCCTTTCATATATTATGATCCCTTTAACACAACTTTCGTCACTTTACTATTAATAATATTTATGGTGAATAAATACGATGCAGGGCTTGGATTTTGTGATATCAGAAGCTGGGAAATATGGGGTGCGACTCATACTGAGCTTGGTGAACAACTGGAAAGACTTTGGAGGGAAGAATCAGTACGTGAAATGGGCAAGGGAACGAGGCCAGAGCGTGAGCAACGACGATGGCTTCTTTACCCACCCTGTCGTTAAGCAATATTACAAGAATCATATTAAGGTAAGAAATATGTCCGTTTCTGGGCAATATAGATGCAATACGCAAGCACCCTCTTTTACATGCGTTTCGTTTCTTTCTCTTCTGCTGTAGCGATAGAACGGTCAATTTCTTTTCCTCTTACATATATATATATATATATATATAAGCAAAAACTGTTTCTCAAACTTATGCACGGCACGTGAGCCGATCAGATGCTACTAGTTTGTAAAACAGTGGTATTTCAATATTACCGCTTCATCGCCAACTTGAGTTGGCGGGAATTTTATGTGTGCGGTTGAAATGGTGCAGGCTGTGTTGAGTCGGAAGAACACCGTAACTGGGGTAGCATATAGAGACGATCCAGCTGTGTTCGCGTGGGAACTCATGAATGAACCTCGTTCTGAATACGATCACTCTGGAAAAGCAATTCAGGTCCTTTTCTTAATTTTCATTCTCTCAATATAACACTTCCTACGTAGTGTGCCAGCTTCTATATAGCTAGCCAACTGGGGCAACGAGACTTACCACTTATCACCATTGTGTGATCGTGATATATATATATATCTCTCTCTCTTTCGAGGACTTAATTAGTGAAAAGGAAATATCATAGCAAGTGATGGAACACAATTATCAATTTGCATCAGGCACCTCGAGGGGTATACAGGACAAGTTGCCCTTTATACAGATAGAGACATTATGGGGGTGTTTGACAAAGCGGTCCAACACTCTAAAAACATGTTTTTCCGTAAAACGGGATAATCTCCTCCACATATTTATCTCGACTTGTGTGAATAAGCCTATAAGTACTTCTCCACCGCTTTGCCAAACGGATCCAGTTATTTAACCAACACGGGGTTTCCTAATTTTACAGGATTGGGTGAGTGAGATGGCTGCGTACGTAAAGTCTATCGATAGCAATCATTTGCTGGAAATAGGGATCGAAGGCTTTTATGGGGAATCAATGCCAAACAGGAAGCTCTTCAATCCTGGATACCAATTAGTTGGCACCGATTTTCTTTCAAACAATCGAGTCCCTCACATCGATTTTGCCACCATTCATCTCTACCCAGACCAATGGTAATTACCGTTTTTGCGATTGATATATAGATTCTTTTGGTTGATGCGTTTAAATTTAAAGATGGCTTCCTTCAGGGTGCCGGGGTCAAACGAATCGGCCCAGTCTGATTTTGTGGACAAATGGGTCCGGGCCCATATAGAAGACTGTAATAATGTGCTGGGGAAGCCCATTCTGCTGGCTGAATTCGGCATGTCGTCCAAGTCTGTGGAATACAGCGTGGAGAAGAGAGACAGATACTTTCAGAAGCTTTACAGCGCCGTATACGGCAGCGCAAGGGGCGGAGGATCGTGTGGAGGTGGGCTTTTCTGGCAGGCCATGGCCGAAGGAATGGATGGCTTTCACGACGGGTACGAAGTTATCCTTCAGGATAGCTCCTCAACTGTCAACATCATCCGCCAACAGTCTCAGCGCATGTTATCTCTCAGTTAGCAATAACGGGCCGGGCACGCCACAGAGAATAAAATCAGAATGAGGAAATAAGATAAACATAATTGGATATGGTTTAAGATTGATTTGGTTCCAGTAAATAGAAAGCCTGCCAGCCGAAGTTGATGTGACCAGCTTCTTGCCTTTAATTGTTTGGAGACAAATGCAAGCAATTCAATATCAGCTGTCCTATCAACTTCTTCCGAGTTTCCGCAATGTCATGCCATTGATATTAAGTGAAAATTTTTGGGAAAAAAAAAAGATATTAAGTGAAAATTGAAAATTCACCCAACAGCACATTATTTAATCGGTAACCCTATCTCAAAGTTAGACAGGTTATAATTAATGGTTTATAAGACTGGCAGAAGTATGTATAAAGTAATACAAATTGATAATACCAGAAACAGCACTTCCCGATAATAACTGTGGTTTCCCTTAAGGCTTTGTTTGGTTGGGGGAAGGGGATAGAAGGGGAAGAAAAATGATCCCTTCCCCTATTTGATGAAAAATTGGAGGGGAGGGGAGCCAAATTTTAGCTCCCCAATCCCTCCCCTTCCCTTATTTTGCATCCCTCCAAAATGTGATTTTTTGGAGGGATGCAAAATATTATGCCCTTAATACTCATTGTCCAACTTCTCACACTTCATTTTTCCGGTCTTCATATCTATTTCACTGTGCGTGAATAGAATGAGGGATGTAGATAGAGAGCAAGTTTTTCTATTCTTCATTTTTTCAATATTTCCTGAGAATAAGTTTTACTTTATTTGGAATACTTGGAAGCAGCGATATAGGTAGATAATGAAGGAAATAAATTATTTAAATCATTTTTTAAATTTTTAAAATAAATTATATGAATGAAATACCTTAATAATTATTTTAATTAATTAAATAGAAGGAGGGATTAATTTTTATGAGTAAAAACTAATTTAAATAAATTGTATAAGTAAATAAATATAAATCAACATATAAGGGTAAAATGGTAAATTAGTCATTAACTTCTCTCCCTTCCCCTCCTGAATCAAACAAAATATTATTAAAAATTATTCCTTTCCTTCCCCTCTAACTAAACCAAACAAAGTAACCTTATACCTATCCATCCCTTTCCTTTCCCTCCTATCCATCCCCTTCCTTTCCTTTCCCTTCCATCAAACCAAACAAAGCCTAACACACACACACACACTCGGTGTAAACGTAATTATCCGATTCTGCTTTTGCCTTTCCATCTCCAGCTCGACAAATAATACAGCCGTCACTTGTTTTCTCCCTGGATCCATCTGGGATGGACTGAGAATCCCTTGTTTTTGTTGAGTAAAGGCAACAACAGTGACTGAATAAGATTTGGACATTGATGGTGAAGTAGGAGGAATCTGTACTTGATGGTGAAGTAGGAGCGATCTCCAAATCTTATGCCAAAAAAAATTTCAATTCATCGAAAATTACATTTTTACTATTACAAAAAAAATACATTTTGAAACCTTATCCCAAAAATAATTTTTTAAACGAAAAAAGTCGTCTTCTCATCACATTTGGGCGAAGGAGATATGTTAGGACTATTTGATAGGAATCAGTTTCTGGAAGTGTGCCTTGAAGGGTTTTATGGGGAAGCAAACCAAAAACAAGTACGGGCGCTATCGTTTTAGGTGACTGACTGTAAATTAATACTTGTTCAAATATAATATGCAGTAATACAGATATGGCAACTACCAAGAAAAAATAAATACAATTAACACTATGAATGAATTCAACAGCCTTTCCAAGCAGCTATTACTCAAAACTTGATGTTTGCGCTCGTTCATAGAAATTGATTATTCGGAGCCGAAGTTTGAGGCTAGTACACCTTCATGTGCGTGAACCAGAACCAGCCAATGAGCATCCATTCATCCTCATTTAAATGATTGTACCGTCGCTAATCACAGAGATTTTGAGAACCACTGTGATTCCTGATCGAACGTAGAAACCCTCAGAAGGTCGGTCCGCCTCCTGCACATTCTGCGTTCCAACAGAATTATTGTTCACCGACAAATAGAAAGGTAAATTGCATACAACATACTAATGTAAAATGCAGTAAAAAAATTTACAGCGCCATGGCAAGAGCATGTAGAAAACAACCGAATCAGACTCACGTCTTTATTGGCAATGACCACATTTTTTCCAATTCTCGCATTCTTATCAATTATACAATTCCTGTTGAGCATAAATTTGTCAAGAATAACCAAAGAAATGGTATAACCAACCAAAAACAAGACTTGTAAAGATACTTGTCATCCATATTACATTCAACTCATTGTAAATTTGTCGGTGCACACTGTACAATGCTTAAAATAGCCACGTTCAAATCGTTCAGCCTGTGAGGAATCTTACACAATTTTGGTGTCCTTGCCAATGCCAATTGGAACATTTCCCTCGGCCAAAAGAGATGCTATTTCATCCTCAGTTTGGTAAAAGTCGGCACCCATCATCATGGTGTCCTGTATAATGAATGCGAATGCAACTGATATTTCATCAATCTAAGCAATCCAGAAATGAAGTGATTATCAGGAAACTACCTTCAACTGCACTCCAGAATCTATTCTTGAGCGAACTCCCACAATTGAATGTTCGATACTGCACTCTCTCAAAAAGCAACCATCTGAAATCAAAGAATTCATTACCTACATTGAAAGTTATTGCACAAACACATCAGGCCCCACTAGAATAATTGAACATAAACTATCCGGACCAAATTTAGCAGTTATACCTGGCACTTCTCCAGTTGGTTGGTGGTAAGAATCGAGGACGTGAAAATATTGGCCTTGACTGGTCATACAACTGAAACTTCGGGGGCTTCAACATGCCAGAAAATGAATTGCAACTTGTATACGTTATATCCGTCAAGAGTTGATGACTGATTATTGCTATAGAGTTAACCTACCTGATACATAAGGGCCATGTTAGCATCAAAAAAAGACTTTATGGTCCCAATGTCTTCCCAATACCCACTGAAAAGATATGCCTGCAATTAAAACCTTAGTAATTCACAATAAAACAGGAATAGGATAGTAACATTCACCAAAACACCAAAATCTAACAATGACCATATGCATAAAAAAAAAAAAGATAATAGGACAATCTATACCTGCACATTAAAATCTTTTGCAGCCATCGGGATGACTTCAGATCCAAAATCATTTGCATTTGGATAGCGGCGCCTAGAATTTGGCATAAAGTACATAAGAAAATCACATCATATTTCTGTACGAGTTAAAATTAACTCGCTCCTAGGAAGAAAGCTCGATCTTTGAAAGTACTGCTTAAAACAATTAGCAAATTGTTGTTGATCGATGATTAAAGCAGTTGTTAGGAGATAGAAAAATAGTATCGTTAGTGTAAAGGAATGTTGGTGATAAGTGTTGTTAAGGGAGGTTAAGGTATTTAGGAGGGTCGTGGCTCTACATAGGAGCCAGTCGGCCAGATATGAGTGTAAATGTGTGAAGAAATGGATGTAACTTACATTTGGAATAAACTGTGTAGCAGCATTGCTAAGAAATTATCTAATGTTCTATCAAAAAAGAACAAAAATAAAAATTATCACCTTTCTTTTGATTTGTTTTTCCTTTTAACATCAGATCTTTTTTTAAATCTTCAACATACAGTATAGAGAAATTTAGTCAGCAAACTAGCCATTAATTTTCACTTCTAAAATTGTGTACGTTCCCCAAAGAACAACTTCCATGTCTCATATTCTATTTTAATAAACAATTTTACCACATTCTGCATGTCACATGGGTTGGTAACAGAGCTTTCATGCGTTTAACATCACATCCACTCCATTTCAGTGGCCCATAGACAAAAAGGTTTGAAGTCACCAAGTGATATTGCTACCATGTATCAGTAGCAAGAATCATTAAAAGCAAAAGTTCGCGCAGCATAAAAAGAAGTACATTACCTGAGTAGGTTTACTAGAACATCGGTTTTAAACAAATACATCCCCATAGATGCAATATATGAGAATTTCCATGCTTCTTGAGTTGACAAGCCAAGGGCAGTTGTATCTACACGCTACGGAAAAGTTCTTTCAGTCAGAGACGGGCGATATAAGGTTGACAACTGAAGATAAGGGTGTCTTTAATCATCCTTTTGAGAGAAAGAGTGGAAGAGTAACAACCATAGACCTCAACTGTTCTCCCTTAGGTTTTTCCAGGAACTGACAGATCCGCCCAGATTCATCAACCTTCACTATTCCAAAATCAGCAGCACGACTGGAGATAAGAAAAGAAAATGTGAATATTTGAAAAACTTGGGCAAATAACATGTTTGAGAAGAAATTCACTCAGAATACCTATCATCCACAGGGAGACAAGATATAGATATATCAGCATTTGAACTAATGTGCTTCTACAGATGACAATAGGACGATTGTCAAGCTCTCATCATATCCCAAAAGTTATTGAACAATAAACAATTAACCATGCTGACAACTGACACCAACCTGCAGAAAAGTTCATGTAATCCATTCGATAGAGTTGATCCCCACACAATATCAGAACGTTCTCTATGTTTCTGTGCTCAGCTTCCTACTCAAGATCCAGAAACTCGTTTAGTGTTGCAAAGATGAGAACTGTGTATTCTGCTTGTTGATAAAGGACTATTCTGCCAAAGCTTCGGTTTTATGACACTATGGGGGCCTCTGGCTCAATAGTGTCATAAAACAACCAGAACTGAGAAAATTTACGGAATACCTCAAACAACCAGAGAAATTGTCTAACAGCATCAGCTGTCCCCTGAAACCATTTCTTTCCTGATTCTCCAGGGGTTTGAGTTGCCGCTAATACCTATTAAGACACATTCAGTCTAAGTGCTCCATATCAACAAGTGACATGATAGACATGACTCAAACAGGGGTCGAAGGAACAATTCAAAGAGATAAAAGAAGAAAAATGCATACCTCAACAAAACCACCGCCAAAGCGAATACCACTTCCTAAATTATAAGTTTGAGCAATGTGGCTGTTGAGGGACTGGGAATTGAATTGAGTAGGAATGTAAATTTTATTAATGCCACTATAAATGCAATTACTCATAGGTATATCTACCAGCCTATAGCATCCTCCAATCGGTACCTGAGTTCATCATGAAGAACATAAAAAGGTCCACAGGTTAGTAAACCCAAACTCAGCCAGCAGTAATGGAAGAGAGATATCTTTAAATCGATTAGCTTACAGCAGGCTTAGCTCTTCTTTGAGTAAGGGGGAAAAGATCCAGCTCCACCACCTAATATGATGGAGGCAACAGTCTTAGGATCTACATCTAATTGTCTATGTACTGGTGACTGCAAGGCCTGAAATGGAATTTCGTCTTGTCACACTTTCTTTGCAATGGTAATACTGATAATAACAATGGTCGATAAAACTACAGGTTTAAAGCGAAATGTTATATAATTAAATTAATAGTCAACATTGCAATCATCCCGTACTGGCAAAAAAAAAACAATTTATTTACTCAATTTCTGTTGATACCTGCTAAATCTATGATTCTTGTAAACAACAAGTTCAATAAAACTAAATCTGAAGTTTAAGAATGATGAAAATAACAAGAATAAAGAGGTTTAACTTACCATAAAATTATCGGCAACATCCGCAAGAGTACAAGCAGCCAACAATCTTTTGGTGGTCTTTTTGTGGGTTACAGTAATGGTTTTTGTATTTCCTAAATCAGACGCTGCATTATTTGAATGCACCAAATTCACTCTGCTATTAGAGAATGAGGAAGACAGATTTCTGTCATGTGGGATGATGTCATCTTTGAACTCAGAAGCATAGAAAATCCACGCAATTCACTTGCCATTCCTTGCATCCGTCTCCTTGAATTGAAAATTGGCCTTCGATGAGACAACTTGAGTTAATCTTTACTTCTTCTCTTGAAATGGTTAACTATTGAAATGCTTTTTTTTTAATAGAAACTGAAATCCATTAATAACTACACATCAACGAATATATAATCATTCGTAAAATAGTAGAAAACGCATTTAGGTGAAAAATAAAGAACAAACAAATAACGTTTTGAGCAATCGACAAGAAAGAGTAAGATGCAGCCGCAGCATAATTTGAGCTGTTCGTGTTCTTATATGATTTTTTTCAAAAGAATAAAGGAAGTAGTGAGGGTTTACCTCAAGGCAGAGCAAGGAATGGCTTAATGGCATAAAACCAACATGAATACCCACCGACTGCCATTGTATTTCTCTTTTTGGATAAAAAATCTGCTAATCTCTTTCACAAAATGAGCTACGATACCAAGATTCTGAGCAGCTTACAGTTTAAGCCGCATCCTGAATAGGACTTGCCGATATTTAAGCTAGTTTGACGCTTTTTGGAGGCTCCATCAACTTTCAACTCTGAACAAGAAGCCATCGGGGTTGCCGTGAACATCGTGATTTCCAGGTTTCCATCAGATTACTTAAACGTTCAGAAAGGATTATCAAAATACTTGAATATTGTTAATTCTGCGTTGCTTCGCGTTCAAATGCATCAGCGCGTCGTATTATTAGGGAAGCATATCTAGTTTTAATGGCCAGAGATTCAACGTGGAATCCAGCATATCAAGAAGCCTTACTGAAGAAATTCTCATGCAACGTGGCTTGTTGATTAACCCGTTTGGGCAACCAAAAATCATTCCTGCGCTTACCGAAATAAAATCCTCTCACATATTTACTTTAGAATTTGTGTCCGTTCTTCCAACGAGCTATCCAAACAGAGCCGATTGTTTGGCGAGCAAGGAATAATGTTAGAGCTAAGAATGATCCTTCAGTTGAACGGGCTCGGGAATTGATCACTTGAATATTAATCTCAAAGAGATTTACTGTGTGGTTCTAAATAAAAAACAAATTTAACATAAAGTTAAAAATATTTATCCTTCTTCACTAAAAAAAAAAAATATTTATCCTTAAGTTTTAAGACATCGTTAGGGAATTAATTTATGAAGGGAAAAGACCATTATATCCTTATTGATTGAAAAGGGAAAACATCTGGCTTCTTTTCATCTTCATTTGCCCTCTCTTGCTCTTCGACTCCTAAAAGAAAATGAAGCACGGGCGATTACTTCCACTTTCTCTGTAAAACCCTAATAATCGATCCCCTTCTTGTTGTTCTTATCTGCAAGGGGAATATTTCACTGGGAATGAGCCACGTCAAAGGCCCCCACGACCATCCAAAGTCGATAGCGTACAGGCCCAGGAACACTAATACCTATACAGCGCCCCCTTTGACAATTCCTCTGCCCTGTGAGTACCTGCCGACCTTGCCAGCACAATCGCCATCGCAATCTTCGCAACATTGCAAGCCCACACGAATTAGTACTCACTCGCACAAAACATACAAATGGTAGTTATAGTTAGTTATATAGTACTGGCTAATTGCTTACCTGAAAGACCAGCATCTGAATGCCCCCTGCTATGAATAGGACTCTTCGACCAAAGCGATCGACGATGGTGGTGGAGACGAGGATGGAGCCAAGGTTGACGGCTCCCAATATGATGGCAGAAAGTAGGGCGGCGTCGTTTCCAAACCCCACAGACTTGAAGAGGTTGGGTGAATAAAATGCGACGATGTTGATGCCGGTGACCTGCTGGAAAAAGGGGATGGCTATGGCCATCACCGGATGAGGTCGATACTGCCTCCGAAAAATGGATACGAAAGGCTCTTGCCTATTGGCCTTTGAAACTTCGGACCACTTGATGAGTTCCTGTAACTCCGGTTCCACGTCTATGTCGGAGCCTCTGACTCTAAGTAGAGCTTTTTTGGCTTGGTCGATCTTGTTTCGTTCGACTAAGCTATTGGGAGAGTCTGATATGAGAAAGGTGCTGATGGCCATGATAGCTGCAGGCACTATGGCGAGCCCGAGAGAAAGTCGCCAACCCCAGGGGTGTTTGGCTGACCCATAGTTAATGTAGTCGGCGGCCACAACCCCTAGACTCAAGAAGAACTGGAACCCCGCGTTGAATGCCCCCGCCACTTTGCCGGAGCCACCTCCGATAAATATACCGGAGTCGCCTGTTCCGTCACCCATCACAAAATCTCTTCTTACTCTTGGTTTGGTACTATCAACTTATTGGATGAAATATAAAATTGTTCACAGTTTGATGCGATCTAATCGAATTGAAAAGTAATCATAGAGAAGATAAAACTTAATTTGTTCACAGTTTGATGCGATCTAATCGAATTAAAATTGTTCACAATTTGATGCGATCTAATCAAAAATTTTAATTTGTGAAGTAATAATATATGATATATCCTGGGTAGATTTTCCATTTCAGTAAAACGTATTCATAGAGAAGAGGGAACTAAATCCAATAGGTATCCTTTAAGTTTTTGTTGTTGAGAGTAGTAATACTAAATACACTCACTATGTTAAGATCTTCAATTTTTATTCCAAGCCCTTTATTTCATATATCAAGTTATTTGGTTGGGTCAGTGCTTAATCTTTTACTTGCTGCAAATTGATATAGGTAAATGGGTAACTATTGCTTACCAAGGTTACAAATGTAGAAGGGAAGAAAGGAAAGATTATGACTTTAACATATGAACATATAATTTGCTGGGTGCTGTGATTATATTCTGCTGGTTGCTGTGATTATTTTCATGTGTTGTGACCTTGTATTGTCCTGTATGTCAGGTTAAGAAGATGGAAAAGAGGAAAGCCGTAAAAATAAGCGAAGAGGGGAGAAAAAAGAAGGTAGTGTCAAAGAAAATGTAAAAAGTGGACAACGGTCAGCCAGAAGAATGCAAAACTGCGATAAAATGAATCTTAGATTTATTGCACTAGACGAGGAGCTTCATTGACAATTCCTTGTTTATGATCTTTATTGACAATTATTTGTACAAAAAATTATGTAATTCCATATTTAATCAATGGTTATTGCGTGCAATTCTACTGTGTTCATTGAGTTGTGATTTATAAGTGTATAATGTCCAGGTTATGAGTAGTTTTTGATAATGACAATAGTCTTGTGTTGACAACATGTGGTCCTTATATCAATAACATCATGCTCTGATAATGACAACACCATGCGCTGATAATGACAACCCTATGAGTTGATGTTGTAATTGACAACCCCATATGTTGGTGTTGACAACATGAGGTCCTGTTATTTACAACACCATGCACTGGTGTTGACAACATGAGGTTCTGTTATTGACAACACCATGTGCTGGTGTTGACAACATGAGGTCCAGTTATTGACAACATCATGTGCTGCTATTGACAACACAATGTACTGGTGTTGACAACATGAGGTCCTTATATTAACAACAGCATGCGCTGTTAATGACAACAGAATGCGCTGCCAATGACAACACCATGCGCTGCTAATGATAACACTATGCGCTGCTAATGACAAAACCACGTGCATACCAGTGAAAATAATGATAATGACCCAAGCATAATATGATCACATCATATACAATTTTTACATAGGTTGCTGTATACAAGTGCAAAAATAATTAACATAGACATTGTAACTTGGATAAATGATGGTTGGATATGAGACCATATAACTTGGATAAACCCGTTTGTCTTGAAACTGAGATTCGATTATTGCACTAGCCTCATTGCACATTCCACTTGTCATTTTCAAAAATTCAATATCTTGCCGCTCTCCCATGGAGTACGCATCTAAGTACCATGGGCATCCTTCAACCTTGCACTTCACAATGATCTTTTGCATATTGTTCTTAACATACTTGTATGCGAAATTGTGGGCAATGCTATACTTGTATAAGATCCTTCCATTTTGTAGAGCTCATTTCAGTCCTCCTTATTGGCACCATTCTCATCTACATATACATGCCTACTTTCTCCATTGAATTTAATTAAATGTTCAACTCCTTCATCAACTACAAGGTCCACGAATGTGCTTATATCAAATGTCAAGGTGAATTTCATCACAACATTGTTGCTATCTTTTCCCCATACATTAACAACTTGTTACCTTATTTCCTTAGGACATTCAGTTGTTATTGACAATCTCACCAGCTATATTAACAACTGTCACTGCCTGCATTAACAACTCCTTCTCACCTTCGGCCACCAACCCTTCACACCACTGCTTCTTCACCTGTGTCTGCATTACATCATCATTCTTAATCAGAAACAGAGCATGAACAACACAAAAACAGAACACATGCTTTCATTCCCAAACACTTCTCAACAATATCTACACTTTATACTTTTCATTTCACTAGGTCATCCTTCAAGTACCATAACTATAAAGAAATATAAGAGATAATCACATTAATACCTAGGCAGTCATATAGTTGTTATTAACAATACAACCAACCCAACGGTCATATAGTTGTTATTGACAACCTAGTCAGCCATATTGACAACTGTCGCGCCTCTATTGACAACATCATCTGCTACATTTTACCATTTCGCCCCAGCTCTTCACACACCTCCATTTTTATCTCCATCTTCATTACATCACTATTTTTTCAGACACACACCACACATAACACAAAAACAGAGCACACAACATCTTACTTCATACCACACCATATACTTCATACCACATCATTTAAAACATATCCAGAAACGTAACAAATCCCAAAAACAAATAAAGCAATAAAATCAACCGAAATAAGGCACAGTTAAAACTAATAAAGATTGGGGAAGTGGATTCTAGCTCCACCTACCGGAGTTCGCGGCGGAAGATCAACCGAAGACTGTTCCGGTTGGGCTTGAGCAGCCGCAACTTCTGGGTTCCGAAGCTCCGATTTGGTAACTATGGCTTGAAGGAGCAAGCTGCCAGGATTGTGGGAACCCAGCAGCATCCTTGAGGTGGGTCGCACCACCTTCGAAGCTAACACCCCCAACCCCATTTTCTGTGTGCCTCGATCTCCCTCTTTCAAATCTTTTACCTCCTCGAATGTAAGATTTGACTCTTCAAGATCCCTGATCACACAGCTTTCCCTACCAAAATTGTTTGTGTTTCTAGGATTGATCACACTAACATCGGAACGGCATCGGAAGCATAAATTTGAGCAGAAAAGCCTGTACCTTTTATTAAATTTCTCAGAAACTGTGGTTCAAATCTTCGGTAAGACGGATGCCTCGCTGGAATGGAAGGCCTAACAATCCAAGCAGACAAGGACCATGGCTTTTATGTCGAGACTAGCAAAAACCCTACCTTCAACACAGAAATGCACTGAAGCCTGCCAGCTATGTTCCCTTTTCAATCAAGAAGGGCATAATAGTCTTTTTTACAAATTAATTCCCCAATGGTGCCTTGAGACCTGTGGATAAATATTTTTAACTTTGGGACCTTTTGATAAATTTGTTTCTTATTTGGGACCACACAATAAATCTCTCTTTAAAGACGTAACGCAGCCAAAACTGAGAAAGATTGAAAAAAGGCCGTTTCTGCAAATTTGCCTTCTGATACTAGCCCTATCAATTGCATTCCTCCATGCCAGTCGATCCAATTCAAGTTAAAGACATCAACAAAAATGTTTCTCACGTCTAAACCTGATGACGTTTGCATTTCTTCTCAAAACAAGTTCCTTGAAGCCCAAAAAAATGGGGGAAAAGCTTTGATTGAAAGGCGGGAACAAAACAAAAACTGAAACAGTTGATTATAAACTCCAACTGTATTACTGCAAGCAGTAATTAAAGCTAATTCTTCTCCTAGGAAACCCATCATAATTGCAGTTACAATAAGGAACTATACCTAGAGGTCGTAAACAAAAATAGGGATACAGCATAGAAATGAGAAATATAAAACTCTTCATAATGCAACTGGCTTCCTTATTCAGATGCAAATCTTCTCGCTTAAGCGATCAGAATGGAAATGGCTGATTTTAGTAGTTTCAGAGCCAGATTCTCGTAATACATCGTACAACGCTAAAATAGGCTTGACAACAGGATACTTTTATTCTAAGTTCTAACCAAAAGAGATGACAAACTAGCAAGCACCTACTACATTTACGGCCTTGATGAGGACATATATAGGCAGGGCAACTGTACACTATATATATATATATATATATATATATGGAAAAGCCTTGAAGCATTATTTATCAATTCTGAGATTGCTACATAGATGACCAAGCTCAGGTCTTGCACCCATCCATGCAGCAAATTCCATCTTGGCAGGAGAGGTGCAATAAAGGTAGGATCTGAATGTGATCAGGAAAAAATACCGCCTGCAGATGAAGGGAGAAGAACAAGTTACATAACAAAAACAGGGAAGAGAGAAACGGTCAACTGAAAGAAAAAAGGCCATCCTGAGCTATACACAATCAATGTAACTTCCAGACATTCATGAGTATGATCCACAATAACTTTCTCCAAAGTAATGTCTACAAAGAAATAAATTAATAGGAATGAAGATTCAAGAAATAACATCCACATACACAAGTTCTAAAAAAGGCCTATTAACTACTACCTCCGGTTTTAATACAAGATATAGTTTGAAGTGTAGAATACACTACAAACTAAATCTTACATTTAAGACCACAGGTAGTGTCATAAGTTTAAGGGTTCAATTTGAGAAACAAGAAAGCATCTCACTCGTTAAGTATACCTCAAGGCCTTGACACCCATGTCCATAAGATGAGCACGTTCCTCATCATCGCCATCAGTAAACTTCTCAAATTCATTCCTATAATTCATAATATCATCTCGCAAATGTCCTGCCCCTGCACACCTGTTCAAAAAGAGTCGACAATTAAGGACTCAATTTATGTTGCCAGATCATTTTCCTCGGAAGGGTAAAATGGTAACAAATCCGTATATTCTCAGATCTACTCAATGATATACATTCCTCTACACTCAAAACTGTTATCTCTATTTTGAAGTTGAACACATTCTCTTGAAGGTATCATCAAGCAAGTTAAGTATTCTCAAACTTCGGCTGACATACCTTTCAATAATAATGTCAACATCTGCTTTACTTTGGGGACCACGTATAAGTACTCTTGTTAGGCTTAATATGTCACGGTAGTCACCCATCTTAAATGCCTCTTCATTAGAAGCTCGGGAAGGCGTGTTCTCTTGAACCACTGGATGTATGTGAGGACCACACAATGGTCGTGAGATTTTAGATTCTAAGTTAGTCACTGCTCCTAGTTTAATACACATGATCGCCATTGCAAATACAACTCCACCAAAACCTGTGTGCGACAAGAATAGGTAACTCCCTGCAGAGCTATAACAAAGCAAGGGAGCTTTAAAAAATGTACGGTTTAGGAGATAAAAAGAATAACATATCAACAATACAGTTTCCAGACATTGGAGAAACACACAAAACACATGGTAAACAAATTATGTAAATCCATGTACCTCCCTCAACTCATCAGAATTCAGAAAGGACCCAATATTAATGATAAGTTAAAGTGTCAAACCATTCAAAAAAATTGTTAACTGCATTTTGGAGACAAGAAGCCCCACATATATGTTAATTTAACAGCCATAAGTTGGTAAATGGTTCTCTCATTTTAGCATTTGGCTGCTACATAAAACAAATTGGCACAACCGGTACTTAGGATATACATTGATATATGTATGGACACTTACCCATCTTCACAATACTGAATTGCATCTATGTCAGAGGCTAAGGCATCTCTCTCTCTTGTTAATGGAATCCTCCTGTAGACAATATCATATCCATCATTTTTCAAAGACGAATATATTTCTGCAGGTGTCTTGACACCATCTGCTGAAATGTTTTCCCAGTATCCAACCACACAAGACTGATTAGTTGAAGGGTTATACTCCTCACGATGTAGTAGCATTCGCCCACCAGACCTTCTAATCTCCACAATTATATCCTCTTTTAGCCGTGCCTCCATGTGCTCCACCTGCATTACAAGTTATCATGAGTTCTGCAGAACATGAATTTTCGAGTTACGTTCCAATGGTCACTCTGACACAAGATGACACACCACAGGACCGGAGATTCCCACATGCTTGAGTGTATCAACAGGTTTGTTCAACTCCCGCCAGACAAAGGGAGTACCATCAAAATAAACAACTGCTTCCTCCCTCAGATCAGTCAATACAACTTTCTGAGAAATAGCAGCTTCCGAAGCGCCAGATTTAGGCTTAGCACCTAAATATGCTAGCATCTCCTTGGCGCCAGAGATGGTTGGAGTTGCCATGCTATACACAGGGTATTCGTCAACCTGGAGGAATGATGCTTCAGGCATATATAATAACACAAATTTAAACCATACAGCATATATTTATTGATAATGACACAAGAGCTCTTCAATTATTAAATAATAAGAAAAGCACATGTGAATGCAACATTAAAGAATTGGACGAAGTGTTCTAAAAGCACTTCACTGTCGAGGACTCAAACCATAAGAGAATGACTCAGTGTATATGAGTAAGCATAACCTAATTAAGTTTTCTCCTGTGGCTTCCTTGACAAATCTTGTAGCCATGCACTTCATGAATAAAATTAATCCCACGCTGAAAAATGAGATAAATAGATAGAAGAACCTATGTGCCCATCTAAGCAACCGATGTAAACAATAACAAGACTTACATGCTTCCAGGGAAACTCTATATCTGACCAACATTTCATGTCAGTATTCTATAGTCAGAAACAAATACTCAATACTGAAGCAACATCGACACATGAGGAAACAAAGTTACATGAAATTGTCCATTGACAAGATAAGAAGCTACTAAATCAGATCATAGCTGCGTGGAATGCATTTTCACCAAATAAATTCATGCCATAAAGCATACTGGAGTTGCTAATTCTACCTAAACTTGGATGATCCTGTAGGTCCCCACTGGACGTGTAGCCTTATTCTCTGGCATCACAAATTTGATGATAGTCAGTTTCCTTAGCAGTACATATATATGTAACCATACCTTGTAAACACTTGGTGCACCATGTATTTGTATGTGGCTGGAAGTTCTCTGACCAGGAAAGAAATACATTTTTAATATGGAGCCTTTCCCCAAAACAGAACCATTGCGGTTCTTGACAGTCGCCTCCATTACTGCATCTCCATGCTGAGACTCTTGTGGCACTCTCAACCCTTCCTACATATGAAATTGACATTAAGGAAGCGATTTAACCACGTTGGTAGGAATTTATACATAAAAAAGCAGAAAAAGTTTACTGGGACAGAGAAAAATCGTCCTGGTCTCAGCCTGATGCTCCATTTCATAGCCTGCACCTCTGGCCTCCTATGCAACCAGGTCTTAAATGTCATTTTGGATTCTCCTTGTCCACAAAAACCATCAAAAGCTTCGCTTCCAAGATATGCAGCAAAAGCGATGAGGCGGAAGTACCGTTCCAGGTACTCAGCACCACGGTTCAAGGCAACTCTCCTTAATCTAGGCTCAACATGCTGTTGATTGAATACTCTTCTATATTGCAGAACAGCTTGGCGTATGTTTTGAAGTGCAGAACATATATCAATAATAGCATCTAAGGCTTTCCGGCATTCCACTCCATTATCAAATAATGTTGTTATCTTCCACAACAAAAGAATGTCATTAATACCAAACACATGACTTTGTTTCTCATCCATTTTAATTAGAGAAGCATCGGAGGTTAATGCATTAATGTCAACCCCTATTTCATCTCCACTTGAGAAACCACCATTCACTTCTTCATGAGCCACGCCCAAGTTATCAACCAGGATTGTAAAGGGTCTCCCATAATTAATTCTAAGTTTAACGAGGCAAGCTATGACAGTACCAGTGGTTGTCCTACCTCTACCCATCTGTATATAAAAGAAATATTAGTAATAAAACGGGGAGGAGAGGAGGGATACTAAAATTCAATGTAAATGGACAAATACACAGAATAAACATCTCCATAAAGAGTACATCATAGATGATAAGATTAAAGGGTAACCTGACAGTTGAAAACAAAAGCAGTGTCCTTTGGAGAAGATGCAATATTAACAGCCATTGTGTCAAAGTCAGAACTTTTAGGAGCTTTACCATCAGTGATGGGCACACGTGCATACTTAATAGGAAAACCATCAGTCTGCAGGCTTTTAAAAACTTCAAGTGGGGTTTGAATTGAATGAGATGTGACATGCTCCCAAGCATCGAATATTTGCCCATTATCTGTTTCGTGAATAACCAATACAGTACTGCCATAGTGTTCAGCTTCCCGTAGGATATCTTCTTTCAACCGAGCTTCCATTCTCTCCACTCTTTCACGATCAATTCCCTGAAAAAAGAAATCATATTTTCAATTCATTGACAATAGGGTGTGATACGCAGGGGAACATTTCAAACCTATGAGGAGAGAATTCAAAAGGCCCTTTAATGGCATCTTGATTTGAACATATTAGACATACTCTATTCTATGTCTTCTTTAGCATTTATATAACCATGTACATTTTTTCTAAGGTACCCACTGCCTTGCACCAGACAAAAGCAAATAGAATGGTGTCACTCCCCAGCCAATCTGGCCAGATTTTCTTGGCTGAAATAGCATTTGAATTAAGTATTTCCCACAACTGAAGCTGAGCGACAGAGGTTTTGTTTAGGACTTGAAATTTCAAGAGTCATGGAAACCACATATTTTTTGACATTTGCAGGCTTAACTCACCCAACATAATTGCTCAGAGTAACCTGCCCTGCCCTTTGCAATATAGAGGCCAAAGAGACGCTAACATGACAAGATAATGATGACCTTCAAGGGGAAAAATGTAAAGACAGCATTCTAAACACAAACTACATGGCTGTGGCATTTCATACAAGGATTGCACAAGATTCCAACAATACTCATTAACGAGCATAAATCAAATAGAAACAGCATTTCCCAATTACATTATTATGTTCTTTGCAGAGGATGATGCCTGACAGTTACAACAACTAGAATTGTTCGACAAAAATCAAAATGGCATGCTAGGAGGGTCCTAGCATGAAGAGAAAGGACAACTCTAAATAAACAAAATAGCAATAGTGGTAATAGATTTGAAAGAAAATGAAAAGCAAATTTTTATAACATCAAAGCCTGGCCTGCACTATCTCAGAAGATTAATGTAATTATACGTAACAAATGTCTTTACCGTGTACTCCAACATGTTTTTGTATGGTCTTTCAAGTTCCCGGAGAACAAATGGTTTTCCATTAATGTAAATAACAGGTTCTTCCCTCATATTATGCCAAAGTACAGGGCGTCCCCCTTTAGAGCTACCAATCCTACGAATGACAGATCGAATGCCATCAATGGTTGGGTTTGCCACACCAAAAACTGGAAACCCAGGAACCTCTCTGAAATTTGGTGCCCCCTCCACTCTCTCTGGTAAAATTGGGTTTTGACAACCAGGGCAGTGATCACTTTTTAGAACAGTTTGACGACCAAGAACTTCACCATTTCTCAAAGCAGCAACCACACCCATCTCAGAAGGGCGGCCATCAGTAGATTCAGCTATCTTCTTTAGAGATGGCTTCAAACTGGAATATCCAAGCGCACCCATTGGATCTCTCCTGAGCAACCTGCAATGCTTGAAAATGGTAAGAAATAAATGATATACAAAACAAAAACTGACGCTCATGAAATTAAGCAAGTTATCAACCCATATTACAGACAGAAATCCAATTGATATGTACATATGTTCGACCTATACGGTATAAAATTTTTAGAAGAAACGGATGACATGGCCCAGCCTAAGTACACTCAAACTATATCTAGCAGCTTGGTGAATATTAGCCCAAGACAACTAAAATGTTAGAGAACTTTATCTCTTGCAGGGAATTAAACCCCTGTTGCCTCTTGATACATAGCTGATGAAAGGCAACTGTAATAACAGGACAAAACCATGCCTTTTCAGGGCAATAGGGTAGAATGGAGTTAAGATGTAATGGTCAAATCAATTTTTTCACATAAGCCAACTTGACACAGGAGACAATCAATCTTGACTCGCTGAAATAGAATCACAATTCATGATAGGGATCTTCAAAGAAGCCCAAGAGAATCATAGAATCACAACAGCACATAGAAAAACTTAATGATAGACCTTATTGATGATTAAGCTTGGACTGAAAAAAATAAAATAAAATAAATCCAAGGATCCCTTCATCACCAGAAGCAAAATTTGAGGTCCGGTCCCATTCCTAATGAAGGAAAAGAAATAACAAAACTTCAACTTTACACAATCATTCATATTCTTACCTGCGAATAATACTGTACAGTTCTGGCCTGGCTCTCATCCAGTCAGCAAAACTGCTGAGACTGGCAAAATTAGAACTAAGTGCGGCCCTTTCTGAATGAATGTATACAGCAAAACATATTAAGAAGTAGTATCTCTCCAAGTACTCCACAAAAAAAGAGAGTGATGACTCCCTTTTCTTTTCATCTGGTTGTCGCTTAATACTGTTGCGATAGGTGGCAATTGCTTCACGCAAATTCTGAATTACATTAGGTAAAATATAAAGTGAGGCATTTTATGATGAAATATGAAATCAAACCCTAGAGATCATAGAAAAGGAAACGGTAGCATCAAAGTACACACTACCAGCTTAGTAACACAAGATTGGAGTAATTGAATATCAGGTACCTGCATTGAGGCACACTTATCAATAACTTTGTCCACTTGTCTCTTCCCCTCAACACCACCCTAGAAAGCATGTCTTCTCCTCATCAGACCTGTTAAAACTAGTGCTACATCTTTCAAAATGAACACAAAGTTGATACCAATACCTCTAATACACGAATCAGACTTCTTATGACTGCATATTCTCCCCTGTGAACTGCCTCCTCTGAGTCAGGTAAATGATCAGCCACATTAGTGGCACACTGAGAAATCTTACCGACAGAATTGCTTCTTGGAATACCTATAATGTATTATGATAATATCAAAAAGGAATTTCAATAGCTATACTCAGGATAAAAAATAAACAAAAAAGTAGTAAGACTAAATTAAAGTTAGTGAGTCAAATTTTAGTTTCAAGCAATGTCCTTAAAAACACATATAGGAAGGACTATTCAGCACATTTAATCCCAAATTTGTGTGTGTGTGTGTGTGTGTAAAGTAGTGTCCTACAAGTACAAACGTGTCTTATAAGAGAGCTGCATTACTATAAGAACAGAAAGAAGCTAGACTTGGATTGAGCATAAATAGAAAACATCGATGACAAATCAATGCAGATAAATAATTTAGGCCATCATCTTTGACATAATGGATTGAGTTTCTCTCCATCACACAATAGGTCAATACTCTCGGGTTATTTCTTAGACTCATTCTTCCATCCATATCCATACTATTATACACTCGAAACAACTTCATGGTCATTGGCTAGATTTGGTCCCGTAGCCTAGCAATGATATGAAAAAAGTGCAACCTTTAAATACCTAGAAAACTGTATTTATATATACATATGTAATGTCTTCACTAGATGGCTGAATACCGGACAACAAGATAAAGCATCTCAGGAATAATTCATGAGATTTTCTTTCTTTTAAAATTCAGCACCAAATAATCAGCTTAATATCAATGGTAATTATAAAATTACTTTCTAACATTCAAATTTCCAGCAACTTTTTCCCCCCAAAAAAGGCAAAATAAAAATAAAAATTGAGGCAATGAAAAATATTACCTGAAGCTCCAATTCGATTGAGGCAAGTTAAAGTTGAAATGACCATTCCTGTTGTAGTTCGTCCACGCCCCATTTGACAATTAAAAATAATTTCTGTATTTACATCAGCTTGAGAAATTTTATGAACCTAAATCACTATGAAGAATTGCTAAATGATAACATAGGTTTCAGGAAACTGAATAAATTTTTTATGTAATAACTGTTATGCCAAATCAAAGATTCTAGGTATCAAACCAAAAGAATATATTTCCAGAAGGCATTACGCTTCGTACACAATGAAAGATAAAGTCAAAGCAGGATCACTCATAATTGCCTTGCGCAAAGGTCATTACTGAAAGAAATAGTTGAAGCTTGTATCCAAAATTAAAAATAAAAAAAGGCATAGAGTTAAAGCTCACCAAAAAGTCAAAATCCAGTTCTTTTGGTGCCTTTTCATCAGTTATAGGAACACGTTCATAATCAACATGGTATCCCTCTGCTTGCAATTCCTCATACACCTACAGCAAACATACAACTTTAATGCAAGCTTTTCAAAAATTTATAGAGTTAACCTCACTCCCATTGTGAACAACGTTTTCCTTTACCTCTAGTGGTGTTTTCACTGAATTACATGATACTGGTTCCCACTGGTCCACCATCTGGCCATCTGGCAGTTCATCAGTCACAAGGGTCTTATTTCCATATCTATTATGTGAATGTGCAGATGAGATTGGATATAATGGAAAAGGGATTCTAAAATATAAAGAGAACTATTAAATGCATTGGACAAATTAGATGGAAAACTACAAGTACCTTCCTGCTTCCATTAGGATATCTTCTTTCAAACGAGCTTCCATTTGTTCAACCCTTTCCCTATTTATTCCCTGATTGAGTGCAAGATGGCACGATAATAAAAAGATAAAATGCATTAGCTATAAATTTAGAGTTCTTAGTTCAACTCAAAAATTAATATCAATATTTACAAAAGCATACCGTATACTCAAGGTTGGAAAATGGCCTTTCCACATCCCGCAAAACAAAGGGTCGCCCATTAATGTACACAACCTGATTTCAACAAGAATGAAGAGAAATTTATAAAAGACAGTATGGACAATATTGCAAGAAAGATAGTCGTCAGGAGTAAAAATAGTAAGATTCTAGAGTGTCAAGTATCAGCCAAAACGTGATTCCAGAGCGTCATGTGTACTAGTTATCACCAAGAAAATTTCACAGCGTTTCAATTATTCCATAGGTTGATGCAGAAATCAAAGAATCTACCCTGTATATTTTGAGACACGAGAATTTAGCTGAAATCTACAGAATTACAGGGAAGAAAACAAAAGGTTTTCAACTTTTCATAGCTTCACGGGTGGAAAAGGATTAGATATTCACAAGACCAACTAGAGCATAAGTCATAATGCATATTTGTAAGCTAAGGAACTGATATGGCCACAGGAAAACAAGAATACCGGTTCTTCACGAAGGTTAATCCAAAGAACTCGCACTCTCTTCCCTTCTTTTTGAGCACTGATGTGCTTCAGAACATTTCGGATTCCATCAAATGTTGGGATTGCAACACCGTGAACATGTAATGAGTCAGCCTGACAGCGGTAACGAACAAAAAAGAAAACATTAACCATGAGGCGGTAAAAATATATAGTGCGAACCAGTGAGTTATAGGTTGAGCAGCGCTAATATCTGATTTAAGGATGCAGTGCTTGTTAAGTTCGGGAGCCACGAGGATGCTATATAGTATAAACTCAAGTTATAATGCCGTTCAAAATAGGAACCAAATGACTTCGGAAGGTCGAAGAAAAGTAGAAGACTAAGTTTCGAAAAAGCCAAAAGCAGGGGAGATAGTGTGGCTAACTAATATCAAAACATAAACAAATGTGGAATTGCGGACCCAAGTATTTAAAACATTAAACCCGAAGGTGCATTAGACATCATTGAGTGATGACTCCAGTTGAGACCAGTCCATAAAGCTATAAGAAGCGGCAATGAAATAAGAAGAAGAAGAACAAACATTAAGACCTGACGATAATTGGGAGCGCCTTCAATCTGAGGAGACAAGCGTTTGTTCTGGCAGCCAGGGAAATGATCGCTCTTCAAAATTGTCTTCTTTCCAAGCACCGATCCTCCCCTCATCTTCATCACTTCTTCTGGCTCCTTCGACATCTTTCACCTTTGCAGAATTCCTAGTTCTTCTAACTATGTCAATATCACTCACGTAAGCACAGACACCATATGCCAAACATGAGGTCTTATATTTACCGAAATTCGAGTTCTCTCTATTATCAGCAATTCACCTTCATCTGGGACCCGTGATGATTTTCACAAGTTGGAAACCACCAAAATGCAGAATGCGAGGAGAAATAATCACTTGCAGAACAAAAGAACGTATAAAAATAGGAGTTATGGTAGATAGAAAACCCACGAAATAGGCAACGACGACTTCTTGTCACTTCATTCTGACGTCAGAGGGTTATCAGTAGCCCAGTTCCTACAATTTTAGAATAATTTCAGGATAAGGCCCTTCTTCTTCCTGAAAGTAGTTTCTGTAAAAACTCAGATTCCTAACGCTTATTTTCCCAGACGGCAGAAACAAGGAGAAACAATAATTTTGCTTCCTCTATATCTTCTTCCTCAACAAAAAGAGTGAACGGGTATGCGAATCTTTAATCTGATTATAAAATTGAGTTAAGAAAGTTCTTTTTTTTAATAGACAGCCCTAAATTCGGACGGGTGTGCGCTGTGAATATTCTTTCTTGCCACGGACCTATGTGGGAAAGATGCCCAACTACCCATCAACAGTCGCCACCTATCCTTAGGTGGGGAGGATTATTTATCCTCTTTATACGGTTCTGTGTCCCGGGGATAATGCTGATCACATAAAGTAGATAGCACTGAATTTTATAGTGACAGGATTTCCTCGTCGAGGAGAAGAAAGGAACTGTGGGGATTCAAGAAAGTGGAAACAAACAAACAAAAAAACAGGAGGAGGAGGAGGACCGAAAAACAAACGTGCAAGATTTGACATTAGGATTGGTGTATCTGGGAAGGGAGTGGCTTGATTGGTCACTTCTGGGCGGGCTTCTTTAATATAGAGTTAAGTAAGCAATTTTTTTTAAAATGAGATAATTTCTTTTATATATTTATTTCAACTTGCTCCGTGTTTCTAGCTCAGTGTGTGACAGTGGAAGATAGCTATAAAAATTTTTTTAAAAAATAATAAATCTTCAATTTGACGCTTTGTTTCACAAACATGTGCTTACGATGTGGTAGGCCTGAAGTCAGGCCTAACCAAAAAAAAAAATCACAGCCAGCTACTAATAATCAACAACTAAAATAAATTCGTACTGGGGTGCCCAGGTGATTGATTCACAAACTTAATAAAACATGATAGAATTTAAAAAGAACCGTGTGAAAATTTTGAGCATGTTAGAAATTTATAGTGCAACACCTTTTTTCGAAATTTGTTGAACTCACATATCGAAAAAAAGTGAAGTCATGGAATTGCATTCTCATTAGGTGGTCAAAATAATTATAAAAATATTTTTTTCTAAACATATTTATGTGTTCATCTAATTTTAGGGTTCGTTTGAAAATATTTTTTACGGAATTCGAAACAAAATTTAAATTTTGAATAATAGATTTTGAGAGAATAATTTTACGGATTTCAAAACAAAACTTCGTTAACAAGGAAGTCATAAATTCAAACATTACTCACGTGTTTTAAATTTAACTTGCATTGAAAAAACATAGGCACATCTCGTGCTGTCTAATTATCTTTACATTTTACTAAAACATGACCATGATTTTTTAAATTCAACTAATATTAAATCACTTCTCCTGGTCTCGCTTTTATTAGAAAAATTTAATCATAGTTGAACTATAAATAAAACGACACTTGATTGATTTTTTTTACCATTGTTTTAAACATGTCGAAAGAAAAAAAAAATCCAGCCTTCCTTTCACTTTCATCCCCTCTTTACGCTCCACGCCACACAATTAAATATCCAACACGGGACAGACCTTCAAAAATATCAAGCGTCGCATTCAACTCTATCGTATCGTCATCAGCCATCACGCGCGAAAATTAACAACGGAACAATACTAAACGCTAATTTTAGTTCGTTCCTTCCTGTAGTACTATTTCACTGTCATAATTTTCTAGACAAAGTCTGATCAAATTCTGCCGGAGACAGAATGTTTAATTGGCACACAACATTTGATAAATATAAATAGTAAATATCTACATTCAGAATGAAACAACGTTGTCGTCCACATTAGCCACCTCCAACACAAGATTTTTAGTGGAAGGCAAACCGGCGACAACCTCTTCTTCAATACCACACTCGTTTGTGCCTCTGCTGATCTTGAAGTAACCATCCTAACGTTTAAAAATAAATAAGATCGTTAGTGAAGGATATACATTCGGCTGCATGAAATTATAATGGAAGGGTGACCAATATACTTCACTTACATCACCCCAACTTCTATTCCACTGATTTGCGAGAAGCTGAAAGAGAGAGGAAAGTGCACCGTGAATATTAGAAATTACAGAAAATACATGATGAGGCAAAAATTAGAGCTCAACAACAGTGGATAGGCATTAAGTAATTTACCCAATAGTCCTCTCCATCATCAGTGGTTCCCCAACCAATTAGCTTTACAGCATGGCCTCCCATCACGGAACCTGTGACGTGTTTGTATACCCCTGATTTGTAGTGAGCAAAATCCTGAAATAAAATACGGTCGAAAAAGGGAAGAGGATCATTCATTTATAAATTAAATACAAAAAGGTAAACCGAGGACAACGCAAGCAGGAATGTAAGGCTCTATCCAGGAGCTTAACCAGGCATAATACATATGTTATCCAGCATATACAATGCATATTGTTGCCCATTACCAGATCATTTCAATACGTACTGTGTAACTATATGTATTTTATTATTGATGCACGCTATCGGGCATACAATACAGGGACTCCTCTGCAATTGAGAACATGAACTTTAAATTTAATGGCAAGAAAATCTGCAGCAGCAGCTAGCCTCTATCTGCTCATTTTTGTTTTCTTTTATGTTTTTTGGTGGACATCTATCTGCACAATAATAACCCCAAAGACTGCAAGGCCCCAACCCTCCATGTATTTGCAGGTTTAAAGAGCCAGCCCAAGTAACAATCAAGCAAAAGGAAACCCTGGGAAAGAATCTGAGACCAAAAAAAAAACAACAGAAGGAAAAAACCTAGCCCAAACGGAAAGAATCAATCAAAAAATGCATAATGGAGCATACTAAAGACAAGAAATGCGTGAAGAAGAGAAAAGAGGGGAAGAACCAATTTTTTTCAGGACAAGAGACTCAAGATCAAATGCCACTGACCCAACCTTTGTGAAAAACACTAATGTTATGTTTGGTATGGTGGAATGGGAGGTGGAATTCATTTCTTTTGTGTAGTATGATGGAATTAGGGGGTGGAATTGGAAATGGAAATGGAATTCAAAATGGGTAGAAATGAATTCCATGATGTAACCCATGGAATTGTATTCAATTCCATGGAATTGATTTTTTGACCCCTCATTTTTTTCCTATATTTATACCCATTTCCATCTCCATTTCCATCCTCATTTCCATCTTCATTTCCATTTCAATCTCCATCTCCATGTCCATTTCCACCTAAATCAATTCCAGCGTACCAAACGAGCCATTTAAGAAGTGACCGAAGGGGAAAGTGAGTAATAGCCACTTGAGCTTATAGAGGAAGAGAAGCACAATTGAATTAAAGCAAAATCATCACATCACAAGTTCAATTTTCACACTGCTCCCCTAAAATGAACATCCTCACTTCATAACCCATGGTTTCTAGTATACAATCAAGATGCCTGCACATTATGATTCTTGCCGTCATTATCCCAGCCTCCCATATGAACATGACAACAGAAGGCACTTCAACATAACAAATGTAATAAACCCCTCCTTCAATTCAACAATATATTGAGCTAACATTTTCTAAATCATTAGACTGTGGCCGAAGAATGCTTCCTCTAAATCAAAAATGTAATTTTTCCAGTCTTCCTCTTCAGCTGTACTGGACAATTCTTCGTTCGCATCTCTTAATGATGATTCACATACAAGGATTGAGGTTGCTACTTTCTTCATGAAAGACGCAATACAATCTAATATACTTATTGTGTTCTTTCTCAAAACCTCCACTCTTTCTCACTTCGATTTTATTGAAGCTAAATAGATGCTATCTAAGCCAAATTTCTTTGTTATAGTGTGAAAAACATCCTCACTACGCTTCCTGTACATAAGCATGTTTAACATCTCAAAATGCATTTTACTTAACCAAATAAAAATTAAAATGTCCAACAACAGACTTTGAAAAAAATGAACTAGTAATTTCAAAAAAAAATAAATGGCTCACATGGGTTGCGGCACAAGCAAATATAAAAGCCTCAAGCTTTCACTTACCTCAAAAACTGTAAAAGAGACCTCAACCGGTCCATTCTTATAAACTTCTGCCATGATATCATAGGGGTCAGAGTTGACCCTATATGCATTATCACTATAGTGCTTTGACTGGCTCCAAAGCTGGTTACCATTGACGCACTTTCTCACACACATAGGTGTTGGATATGCAGGCTCACAACCAGGGTGAGAACAACCAATCTGATCAAAGTACGGGTCAACTGCCAAATTCGAACATTTCAGGTTGTAAGAGAGTGCAAAAAGGGGAATGCAAAGCCAAGTTGGAAAGAGAAGTCTTCAACAAAACATTAACAAGAGAACCAAATGAGAAGTATCCTTGGATTGTAACATAAACTAGAGAACCACATCCCATTTGCTCAGGATGTAAAGGGTGGCATGTGATTTAAGAAAGTAAATAAAGCATTGAACAATTCAGCAATAATAATAGGATTCAAATTTATTTATATTATATATTTATTTCTTTATTCGCTCGAAGAGGAACTACCAAGTACCAAGGTTAAATAAAAAGTCGTTACCTCTTCAGTGACGACACCCTTATGGACAAGGTATTGCCATGCATTGAGGGGGTAACCACCATCACAGCCAGATCCACACAAAAATCCACAGCACGAGAGAAGGTCATTAACAGAGAGTGATACATTCTGCAAGATGAACATATAGGTTATCAATTTTCCTTTCAAGCTCCTGATCTAGGAAGAGAAGAGAGAGACAATATTACAGATTTATGGAGAATCGTACACAATCACGCACATATGCTACATAAAAAGCACATTAAAGCTTAACACTATTTCTGTAATAAGCTTAAGTTACCAAGCCAAAATGGATGCAGAAACGGTCTGATAATGATTCAACAGCACCAAATGCCCAGCAAGAACCACAGTGACCCTGAATGATCAGCATCTAGATCAGCTAAGAATTTTTTTTTTTTTTTGCACCTTTGATATATGCAAAACTGTCACCTTGAGAAACGTAGATACTTACCTGATCTTTAATTAGTAGATTTTTTCAACATTCCATGTGTGCATCAAAGAAGAAGAGTCAGCAACTTCTTGCATATGAATTAATTAGTTAGAAAAACCAAGGAGAAGCAAGTAGGTAACCTAGAATTCTTCCAATTGTGCTACACTGCTTCCAAGCTGTTCTTGCATCGAACTTATTTGGCAATTTGAATGCTTTTGGATGAGTTTTGACAGGAGTACTTCTTAATTCCTTTCTAGGTGTCGGCTTGACCCCTAGAAGATGCTTAAATTGCCCTACCTGGGCAAAAAAAAAAACCAAGATCTTAGAAGCTCAGATAATTGCACATAATTCAAGTATGAGCATTAAAAGTGTATTAGATAGATGGTAAAAAAATAGAAACAAAATTGTGCAGATAGATAGCTAACCGTATAATTAGAGAAACGAGGACTCATGGAAGCTGTCCACCCTGCATTTGGATTTCCATTAATCTGTTCAACAATAGACTCCTGCAAGGTGACGTTTAACAATTCAACCCACGGCTTGATACCAACAAAAAATACATAATATTCACATTAAAATTTCAAGTTAGCACTAAATTAGTGATAAAAATATTCAAGAGTCAAGACTGCCATCCTCTAGTAGGCTCTTTCTTTTAATTCTTTTTGTAGCGGTATCACTCTCAGGCAATAAAATCCCAGTATTCATTGTTTTAAAGAAAAGTAGTACAGACACAACAAATGGATCTGGAAGCGCAAAGATTTAAATCACCTGGAGGATACGAGAGTTAAGCTTGAGACTATGAAGATCTTCTGCTTCTGCCTTAATGATCTGTTGCCGAAATAAACATCATCAATTAAATTCAGGGAATAATCTTACTATAAGAGTTAACAAGGGAGCAAGTTTCGATGTGAAATAAATGGCTATGAAGGACGTTAATAGTATCTGCTCTTTTATGTACTACTGGAAATGAAGCATGACCGCGAGTTCGGTTCGACACGCATAAGCCCACGACTATAACAAAGCAGATGAAGATAAATTCCCAGTGGATCAAATCTAGCATCTATCTGTATCTCATTTTTTTCCAATATCATATAAAACTGTTGAACTGAGAAAGTATATAGAGCAGTCATGCTAGTTCCGTCGTATCATGGCGATCATATACTGAATTTGCAGAGCACGAATTTCCATACAAAAACCCAACAGAATAAATCATCAGATCAACAACAATTGAAAACACTGAACACCACCCCAAGCGAACGAGCATGAGGGGAAAAAAGTAACAGAGAATTGAGTGTCTTCAACGAACAGCTCATAGAAATACGCAAAAAGTATAGTCAAGGCCCCAAAAATATCTTCTGCGACAGCAAACAATAAAAAATTTCCCCATGCTATCTCTTAGAAATGAGGAGAAATATATACCTGGCAAGAAAGGGCCGAGAAAGCTAGGAACAAAATAATCGGAGTGAAAAGAGCGGAAGCCATTTCCCAGTGTCTCCTTTATATTAAGAAGCAATGAAGAGAAGGTGTGCAGGGAATGGATACTGGAGGGGATTCTTATAGGAACACGGAAGGATGATGATCATGCCATTTTTGCTTGATTCAGTGAGAGAGACAGGCGAGGAAGCAACATCTTGCAAATATAATAAAATACTTTTTCTTTTCTCCGCAGATTTCTCAAATGTTTAATAATTAAAAAACTGTTCAGTTGTCCATACTTTGATCTTGTTCAGTTACAATATTCAATTCACTTTACTTCCTTTCCCGGGAAGCATGGGCCCCCTGCATTATCCATAGTTTCGCACCATTCCCAAGCTCTGAAGCGGTGATTTAAGCTGGGAGGTTCTCGCCCTATCTGTACCGTATTAGTGCTGAAAAATCAGATTAAATTATTTTATGCAAATTAAAACCCATTTCATTTACAATTTACAATCTAGTAAATCGTAAATTATAATGAAAAAAATAATTTCAACAGTTATACATCTCTTTATTGATGTAACAATTTTAAGCAATTTTAGCAGGGGTTTGTTTTTTGATTAGAAAATTATATTAAAATAAATATACAAGCTATATGTTACGTATACATGTGAATAGAGCTGGGAGACGGGCTGGTCTGCCGGCCCGCGGGCCAGCCCGTTTCAACCCGTGGGCTGCACAGCCTCGGGCTGTGGAGCCCGACATTCAACGGGCTGTCAAATTGGCAGCCTGAACCCGATATGACGGGCTGGCGGGCCACTTTTTTCTTTTTTTTAAAAAAATTATTTTTTATTTTTCTGAATTTTTTTAAAAAAATAAAAACTTTTTTTCATAAAATTTATCAAGCTCATTTGATTTTTCGGAAGAAAAATACAATACATCTCTGAAAAATATAATCAACAATGTTTTAAAATACAAAAACATAATACATGATCAACAATCTCCAAAGTAAGTATGTATTTAAGATGAAATAATAAGGTTTAAAACAATATTTGAAGCTGTTGAAACTTTATCTTCTTCCTACTAAAAAATATAAAAGGTTTTTTAAAAAAAAAAGAAGTTAAAAAATGGGCTGGCCCGTGGGTTGGCGGGCCAGGCCGCCTTAACCCATTTAGCCTATTTTTTGACCGGCCGAACCCGCCTCAACCCGCGGGTTGGCGGGTTGAGCCCGTTTTACCACCTCTACATGTGAAACGGAGATTTTTATCAATCTAATTTAATGTTAATTCTATCATTTTTATATTTTTATTTCAAATTTTTTATTTTTTATAATTATTTTATTTTTATTATTTTATCATTTAATGGTAGTATAGTTGGTTTGACCTACTTTGCCTATTTCTAATTCACAACACCTTTTTCAAATTGGAAACCAAAAAAACCTAAAACTAAAAACACAAACTAGTTTCTGTTTTTAAAATTTTTGAAACTTAAAACTCAAAACCACCCCGAACGGGGCCTTAGTGAGGAATTTATTTGGGTTTGTGAACATTATTATTAGGTGATCAAAGTGTGAATAAGATAAATTATTTGAATTATGATTTTTGAGTGGGGAATTATTAAAGGGCTTAAAATTTAAATAGAGAGTGAGATTTATTTAAAGTCACATATTACTGTTTTGGTTAGTTATTGATATGTAAATAAATTGATTGCATTTCTGTAGCTTAAACTTTGGACTGTCTATTAGTGTGGTAGTGTACTACTACTTTGGATATGAAGTAATCACTTTCAACTTATTATGTATACTTGTAACTTGTTTATGAGTTATTTTGAATTTATTGTTGTAATAGTATTTAACCTTGCATCAATAATATTGAAAATGATTTGTGAAATTTAAAGTCAAATAATTGATGTGTTGTAATAGTAATATTTGCAAACGCTTCTTGATTGAAAAGTATTGTTGATCTTTAAGTATGAAATTATTGATTGAAAAGTGACGTTGATATTCAAATGTGTATACGTACACATGTTGATTAAAAAAACATGCATTGTGAGGAACAAGACATGTCCTGTTGACGTAGTTGAATTTAATCTTCTTTACATTGTCTGTAACCCAATTTCTTACAACTCTATTTAATTTTAATCATTCACTGTTCAAACATACATTGCGATGAACAAGTTCACCATTGAGAGATAGAGATAAGTTTAATTTAAGAACTCTAACGTCTCATATTTTGTCTATCAACTCCTTTGCGGCTAACTTTTTTTCAATTTTTTTTATAATTTTCACCTTATAGCATGCATGTCATTTCATGACATGCCCTTTTAAAATTAACTTTTGACATTTTAACTATCAATTTAGAATTTTTTATTTAAAAATACACACTCATATAAATATTTTAAATACTTTTTTTTATTTTAAGAAGGCGCTGTTAAATAGATAATTTAAACATTTTTTAAGGATATTGTATTATTTTAAATAATTAAAAAAATAATTAAAATTATGTTTGGAATGCTTTGTGTTATATATTAAATGACACGATTACAATAAAATTATAAGAAATATAATACCATAAGAACGATGATTTTAACCGCATGGACTAACTGAACAAAAATTCATGAGTTTTGTGCATTTAAGCTTTTATTAAAAAAATTTAAAAGAATGATAAAAAGGAATATGAAAATTTTAAAATTTAAAATGAGATATTTCTTAAAAGATGAGTTGTAAATTATTTAATAGAAATAGTTGCTGAGTAGCCAGTTGCCTGGCTTAGATTCCAGAATAGGCACTCTGAAATCTAGACCTTTCTCTGCTACCAGTTCCACTGCACCGGCAGAAAATGGTAAAAAAGTGTTTTTACATCAATTGATAAGTTAAATATATAAAAGAGATTATCTTATTTTATCAAATAATACCGTTGAGCAGACTTTTATGTTACATAGAAGTATTGCCAAATGGGATTATTAAGATCGTCAAACAAATCTGATTTGACATTTTACAGTTTTGAAGTTATTTCTCATGTGATTTTCATATCAAACACATCGTACATACATAATGTGTGTGTTTAGGAATTCCGTTGGAAGAAAGAAATTTACAGATTTTGAGGTATTTTATGGATTTTGAGGTGGTTTTTATATATTTTGATATAATTTTTATGGATTTTAAAATAATTTTTATCTTAATTTACATGATAGTTGGAAAAAATGAGTTCCTACCCAAGTACAATATCCATTTTGATTTTCCTGGGCGAAAAAAATATCCATTTTGATTTTTGAGAATATTAATGTGTTTTTTGTTCTTGCCACCAAAAATTTGTTCCGGCCAGAAATTATACGCTGGAGGGAAACAACAAAGCAAAAAGGAAGACCCGAGAGGCGTTTCATCAGAGCCAAAATACAAGGCGATTTGGAGGTTGGAACAAAAGCTCGCGGAGACTACTTTGAGTTCGGGTATTGTGTTTCTAAAATCGAAACTAGTCTCATTATTCCATCGCCTGAATTCCTTTTCATACAGAGCGAGGACTAACCCAGTCTTCCCATCACGGAAACCAGGAGTGAAGAGATGAAAGGGAACATGACATGCATCGCGGGACGAACTTGTTAACTTCACGGCGCTGATGTGCGTTCATCATTAGTGGACGCATATTTTTCAAAATTTCATTATTTGAGCGAAAACTGCCCGGTCGAGTCCGATCTAAACGACCCTGCAAGTAATTTGATTCTTTATCTATTTTTCGTAGTTATAACTATATTAAGCTGACAAAAAAGAAAAAGATGCTGCGATTGAAAGCATTCCGGCCGACCAGTGATAAAATCGTTAAGATCCAATTGCATCCGACGCATCCATGGATGGTCACAGCAGATGCATCAGATCGGGTCTCTGTTTGGAACTGGGAACATCGCCAGGTACAGTGTTGTATAGCATATTGTTCAGTCTTGCCCCTTATCTGTGCGACTTCCTTTCTTGGCTGGTTTGTATTTCACCATATCTTCCTCTTAGGTGATATACGAGCTAAAAGCTGGCGGAGTTGATGAGCGGCGTTTGGTCGGTGCCAAGTTGGAGAAACTTGCTGAGGGAGAAACAGGTACAACATTCGCTAGAAATCAAACAGTACCACCAAATGTATTGACGCCCTTCTCATGTTTGTTGTAATTTAGAGTTTCCGCGTTTGATGCACACGGTAAAATGCATCTGATTAAAGGTTAGAAGCTAAAATCTATCTGAGTCAAATTTCTTTTCCGTGGAACTCGCGGCTTGTTCATTTATTTAGCTTTATCTTAACCAAAACTTTCACTATCTCCGTATGATCCTTAATGTGTTGAATTGTTTTCAACTGTGATATATTTTATGCCACTACAAGGTCCTTCATTTTGAGGAATGTGCTAACTTTTCTTTCATTGCAAGATTCTTTCATTCTCAATGTTATATCCTCAATTAGATTTATTTGCATTGGGAGCGTAGATGCTAGAGAAATTAATAATATCTTGGCACCTATACTTTTTGGCTCATTTTGCTCCACAACACTTACTGTAGTTTTATGCTCTGAGAGCCAGAGTTGCTTGAATTTCTTGAACGTCACTAGTCACCACTCAGCTTTGCGACATTCATCTATCTTGATATGTTGAATTTATTACTAATTGGTAGTATGTCTTGGACGTTATAATGAGTGAATATCACTTGATGCTAGAAAACTGTCATTCCAAGTATTTCCTTAAAATTAGTGATGACCATAAGCAATTCTGAACTGTTCAAGAAACATGATGTATTTTGTTTTGTAGACTCCAAAGGGAAGCCCACAGAAGCCATTCGTGGAGGGAGGTAATATTCATTTACTTCATATTTATATCATCCTCAGCCTGACTTGTATATGCTACTTATTTGTCATGATTCTACTCTTGCTTTTAAAGTGTTATGCAGGTGAATTTTTATGATGATGATGTGCGCTTCTGGCAACTTTGGCACAATCACTTTGCAGCTGCAGAGGCTCCATCAGCTGTACATCATCTTACTTCAGCTTTTAGCTCTCCTGCCCCAGCGACAAAGGGAAGGCATTTTCTTGTTATATGTTGTTTGAACAAAGCTATATTTTTGGACTTGGTGACAATGCGTGGCCGTGATGTACCAAAGCAGGAGCTTGATAATAAATCCCTCCTATGGTAAATCAATATTACATGTGATTGATTATATTCATATGCAACCCCTTTTTCACTGATTTCAAACTTTTTACAGAGTCTATTAAGACTGTTTGCTTACTACCTTTTAGTCACTTGGACTTTTGTGGTGAGGCCTATTCAAATTTTCCCCTAGTTTCTTACACTGGCACTCATTGATACATATATATACCTAGTAATAATTGATTGGCATTGGCTTATATAAATTGTTGAATCATCAATCTAAATTTTGCTTCTTGCAATCATTTAACTGTCTCTTTCATTGCTCCTATTCTAATTATTTTGGGCAAATTCAATCCTTCATGGAGTGTGGATGTCATCTGTAAAGTCCCACATCGGTTGGGAAGGAGAACGAAGCATGCCTTATAAGGGTGTGGATATCTTCCCCTCGGGGATACGTTTTCTGGGTGGCTCACCCAGAGGAACAAAACCCTGCTTTTGGCTATGGCTGGAAATAGGGACAATATCTGCGGGGGAGGGCGCTGGGCTGTTACAAGTGGTATCAGAGTTAGGCCTCCGGTCGGTGTGCCAGCGGGGACGCTGGGTCCCTATGGGGGATGGATGTAAAGTCTCACATCAGTTGGGAAGGAGAACGAAGCATGTCTTATAAGGGTGCGGATACCTTTTCCTCGGGGACTCGTTTTCTGGGTGGCTACGGTTGCACCTAGAGGAACAAAACCCTGCTCTTGGCTACGGCTACAAACAGGGACAATATCTGTGAGGGAGGGTCTTGGGCTGTTACATAATCCCTATTTTTCATCTTAAACGAGTTGAACTTCAGCTTAATCATTCTTCCTTATGAATTTCGGCATCCCTCATGACTACTCCTATATACTGCATGTCATGTGATTTTATATTTAAAGGGTATCATAATTACTAACCACAATTGTTTCAAATTTGTTTTTCAATCACCATGTATACTATATCAGCTCAGTTTTATACCTACTATTTTTCGTTGCAGCATGGAGTTCCTTTATCGATCTGGTGGGAGTGATGGCCCTCTTGTTGCTTTTGGTGGATCTGATGGTGTCATTAGAGTTCTCTCAATGATGACTTGGAAGGTTTACTTTTTGGACCGCCCGCTTTATTTTGGTGGATGTTTAGAGTTCTTTGAAGTAAAATTCACCGGCCTTATGTTATGCTTTTTTTCCTTGCAGCTTGTGCGAAGATACACTGGAGGTCACAAAGGATCAATCGCTTGCTTGATGTCCTTCATGGCTGCTTCTGGTGAGGTAAATTTTGATTTCCTGTTGGGTAGCTCATGTAATCCATTTTGGGTAAATATTAACTATATTTTAGTGACAATATTGTTAGAAATTTAGTGCTTGCCTATGTATTTCTATGTATTTTTTTATGCTTTGAAGTTTTTGGAGTCTCTGTTTGGTTTGTTCTGTTCATTTTGTGTTTCTTCTGTTCACCATTAGGGTCTTCTGGTTTCGGGTGCCAGTGATGGATTGCTTGTACTATGGAGTGCAGACCATGCACAAGATTCACGAGAACTTGTTCCAAAACTAAGCTTAAAGGTTGCATTCTTTACCTCCAGCAAAGGTCCCATTTGAATTATTGCTTAGCATGGCTACCCAACGACAATATTGTATAATTACTGGCTTTTAACAGCCTTTACAAATTACAAGGCAAAGAGACTTACTCTTTATAGATTAGAGGAATCCCAACTATTTATTCTTAAGGATACAATTTAGGCCGCTAGGGAATTAATTACAGTCCCCCTCTGCGTTACAATTTTTCCATAACAAGACTATTTTGTGGAGAGAAAGAAGATAAATACATCAAAGAACGGCAAGGAATCCTCCTGAAAGTTGATGTTAATATTGGTAGATACTTCATTTCAATTTCAAAAATAAAAATAAAAAGAATCCTAAGCCCTGCTACAAACTTCATTGCACCCAAAGTGACATTAAAAACAAATTCAGAGTTTTTCCTTTATCGAATTCAACCTTATTTTATCAGTTCTTTTCTACCCTATCAAACTTTTCTGCACCTTTTTGCTGATTTAGCAACTACCAATTTATTGCCTTGCAAAACAACTTGATGCATCTAGGCCCATGATGGTGGGGTTGTGGGAGTTGAGATTTCTAGGGTGATTGGAGGTGCTCCTCAGCTTATTACAATTGGTGCAGACAAGACATTAGCTATATGGGACACAGTCTCCTTTAAGGTGTGGTATTCATCTTAACATTGTGAAAATTTTTATTTCTGTGAAAGTACTAGAGACTATAATGGTCTGGCATGGTTTTATTTATCTGCATTCATTCTGGTGATTCCCCCAATTCTCAGGAACTGCGACGTATAAAACCAGTTCCAAAATTGGCTTGCCATAGTGTGGCATCTTGGTGCCATCCTCGAGCTCCAAACCTTGATATTCTTACTTGTGTAAAGGACTCTCATATATGGTATGTGCCATTCTCTCGTGGCTGGATTTAAGTGTCCTAATTGTTACTTCATTGTGTCATCACAAAACAACTCCTCTAGTTAGGTTATTACTTGTTAAACTACATCGGGATTTATTCTTGTATTTGAAGAAATTGTTTTTTGGACTATTGTTAGGGCAATTGAACATCCTACTTATTCTGCTCTCACAAGACCGTTATGTGAATTAACCTCAGTTATTCCTCCTCAAGCTCTTGCGTCTAACAAGAAGCTCAGGGTATGTGACTATATTTTAAAATTTCTTGTTAACAGTTTTTTTTTTTTTGTCATGGCTTTGTGCATCCATATAACTTTTTGCGAAAGCTTTGCTATCATATGACATGAGAGTATAGTTCAATGCATCTAAATACTTGTGATGATTTGAAGAGAGGTTAGGGCCATTAAGAATTAAGAGTAGCATTGTTTGTTGGGACATGTCCCCCAATCCTGCCATAGAAAATACTTGTCCTTGAATATGGCATTATTATAAATATCAAAACAACAAAATGTTTTCTGTACATCCAGTATTACTAGTTAGGATATATCAGGGAACTTTTTTGGCAGATACCAAATTCATTGGTTCTTGGGTATTGCATCCTGTTTAAACTTTCTTTGAGGGCTTGCTATGCAAGTGAAGGTTGGCAGCATACCGAGAGTTAGCTGAAACTTGTTGCATACGTTCGGTGGCAAATGAAATGTGCCTTTTCATATGCAGGTATATTGTATGGTTGTACATGCTTTGCAACCACATCTTGTTGCTACTGGAACCAACATTGGTGTTATAATATGTGAGTTTGATCCAAGATCTCTTCCAGCTGTGGCACCCCTGCCAACACCAGTAGACAGTCGAGAGCATGCTGCTGTATATGTAGTTGAAAGGGAGCTCAAACTACTTAATTTTCAGCTAAACAATTCGGCAAATCCATCTCTTGGAAATAATAGCTCCTTGTCAGAGACAGGAAGATCTAGGGGTGATTTAGTGGAACCATTACCTATTAAGCTGGGGAGGAAACAAATCAATACACCTGTTCCACATGATTCACATTCTGTTCTTTCTATGAGCAGTTCAGGAAAGTAAGTTGCCTGATATTTGCTTCAGCATTGTTGATGTTAATTTTTGTTTTATTTTTTGAGTGGCAACTCTGTCTCTCTGAAGGAACAGCCGTAACAGCTTGATGACTTCTAATAACCTGCCTGCACTGACTTTCTAACTGGATCATTACAGGTATCTAGCAATTGTTTGGCCAGATATTCCTTACTTCTCTGTGTACAAGGTTAGTGACTGGTCAATAGTTGATTCTGGCAGCGCAAGGCTTCTTGCTTGGGATACATGTCGTGACAGATTTGCCATATTGGAATCATCATTACCTCCTAGAATTCCTATTATTCCTAAGGGGGGTTCTTCTAGAAGAGCGAAAGAGGCTGCTGCAGCTGCAGCACAAGCAGCCGCCGCCTCTGCTGCTTCCATGGCATCTGTACAAGTGCGCATCTTGCTAGATGATGGAACATCTAACATACTAATGAGGTCTGTTGGTGCACGTAATGAGCCGGTATGACCTTTTCTTAGTTTATGCCTAAATATTATTTATGGCATTTTTGGTGGCAATGCTTTCTATGTTCTAATGTAAAAACCTTTTGGAAATACTTTGAAGTTAAATCTTAACGATTAAGAATTGGTTTATTTCACATTCTTTGTTGCATTGGTATGGTTGCTAGTACATGTATCTTTACAAAAATGGAAACCTAAAAGGAATATAAGGCAGAGGCATGGCGACACACAGACATGGGATTTGCACAGGCAAATTTAGGATTGACTTTGGCCTAGCCAGTTGCCCAGCTTGACTTGTTACACACACATGGGATGCACAGGCAAATATGGGATTGACTATTGCCTAGATGCCCAGCTTGACTTGTTACACAACATGGGATGCTGATAGGATCCTAGAAATAGGGAGTTGTTTGACCAAGTCTTTATTTAATTATTTAATTACTTATGTATTTGTTTAATTATTTATTAATTATGTAATGGGTCTGTCATTTATGCATGTAGGAGTTAGTGGGATAGTTATGAGTTAGTGGGGTTATGGAAGGAATTAGATAGAGTTAGTTACTACACTTCCTCTATAAATATCCTAGTTGTATTCCAGATTAAACATCAATGAATGAATGAAGAGATATTTTATCTGAGTATTGGAGATTCTTCTTTCCTCTTGGCTTCTTTTATCTCCCATTAAGTGAGATCCTTGCATAATGAGAGAAACTAGAAGAGATTGGTGAGCACCTAGATTTTGGGTTCTCATCAGATGCACAGGCAAATCTAGGATTCACTATTGCCTAGATGCCCTGCTTGATTTGTGTCAGGCTAGGCCAGGCTTTTTTTTTCTTTTCCTCTTTTTTACTGGGGGGGTTAATTAAAATGGACCCCCTTTTGACAGTTTTCATAGCCAGACTTGACCGAGTAAATTGGATAGCATTGCTGGCTTGGTCAAGTGAAGCAGCCATCATTGATTTAATTGGTTCAATATGACTGAGCAGGACTTTGTTGGTTATGCAGCCCCAGTGCTAATACTCCTCCGAAAAAATGTTATCAATAATCTGGAAGAGAATAAAAAATTTTGCATGAAAGAAAATAAACCCTAGGAGGCATTTTGTTGCTATGAAAGAGTCATGCTCACCTCCACTATCTTTAAAATATGAAACTCACCAATCTCCATCCAATATATCATCCTCAAAGTCCCAAATTGAAGTCTCCAGACATGGCTCTCACATTTTGTATTCACTTTTGAAGCAAAATGTTTTCTATAATAACTTCAGAAATGTTAAATGTAACGACCAGATCTAAGATTATATGTTTGTTAACAAGTCCATTTGTGTTATGAACAGTAAGAAGGGCATGCACTTTTCTTTGTAGATGTTATAGTTTGCTTGCATGTTATCCTTCAATGGTCATTGGGTACTTCATCAGTACGGGACCTAATATATTGAATGTCAAGTCCAGTTGAGGGGAACTAGTATCCTTCTGATTTATGCATATCTTAGGTCATTGGTTTGCATGGAGGGGCTTTGCTTGGTGTTGCCTATCGAACATCTAGGAGAGTCAGTCCAGTTGCTGCC